>RJWM01040050.1:0-15724 GCA_004363535.1 Dasyprocta punctata
GGGCAAAATGACATATTAACAGCTGACTTGAAGGAGCATCTGCCTGTGTAAAACAGGAGACAGAAAGATTTACTGGGTGCTGGGAGTGGAGGCTTGGAGGGTTGTAGAGTCTTGGGATTGAAGAGGGCTCGGCGCATGGAGGTTTATCTCTGGAATGAGAAGGAAAACATAGTTTACTCTTGGAGAGCTAAGTTGTTTCTCTGGGTCCAGTACCAAGTTGGGGGGATGTCATGTTACAGACAGCTAAGCCCCAGGCTAACAGAATCTGTCATTTAGTAGGATGTTTTCAAAGTACTAGTATTTTGTTCCTTTTTGTGGTTGAAGATGTTCTGAATGGGTGTACCACCTTTGTCTGCATATCTATCGCAGGGCATCTGAGTTGACATTAGTTATTTACCAACTGAGTTCTGCCCTTGTCCACGGCTTTATGTGTGTGATCTCTGGTCCTGTGTGACGCAGACCTGTAAGAGCAGGGACTGTTATGTTTTGACAGAGGAGACATTGGGACTCTAAAAGGGATTTGCCCAAGGTCACGCACCAGGGAGGTGACAGATGCAGGACTCAGAACCGTGGCTTTTACACCTCCACGTATGCACCCTGCACCTGCTGCCAGCCGCTCTGCAATGGGCGACTTAGCAGCAGTGCCACCACAAATGGTCCCGAACCGGCTGTGGTCCCTGGGGTCACACTGGGGTCCCAGCCTCAGACAGTTTAAGTCAGAATCTCTAGAAGGGCTGCTGTCAAGTAGGGGAAATTTTGTGTCTTTCCTTCCTAGGGGACATCTAGCCTTTTTTGTGGACATTTTTGGTTGTCACAGCTGAGGGCTGGGGTGCCACTGGTGTCTAGTGCTAGTGCACAGAGTGGCCCCACAATGAAGAATGACCAGTGGAGTTGGCACCCAGGTTGCTGTGAACTCAGGGCCTTGGTGCTGGAAGCTCTTTACTTCTCAGACTGGTCCTGTCTCAGCCATAGCTGGGTTCTCTGAAGGACTGCAGACCTGGGGTGAGAGGTCTGGGGAGGCCTGAGGCTATGCATTTCCAACTCAGTCTGGCTGCCTCTGGCGGTGCTTTGAGCTTCAGGATGAAATAAGCTTGTCAGATGCTGTCCTGGACTCTTGTTCGCTCTTTAAATTTTCACTTAAAAAAATGTTTCCCTGCAGATAAGGAGGTCGGAAGTGCAGTACTGGCCCTGGGTCGTCAGTCAGTTGCTTAAGACTGTGAAGCTTTGCGGAGAGAAGCAAAGAGGTTGCTTCAGGGAGTAGATGAGTTGCGTTCACACAATGCACAGTGATTCACCGGCCCCCCTCCAGGCTAAGCTCCCACCCAGTGCCGAGCTCTCCGCCCGCAGTCCAGTCCGGCTGGGCTGGCTGCAGGCCCTTGGCTGGCTTACCCAGTAGCGATGACTCAAGTTTTCCACCTGTAAAATGGGAGGGGTGGCTCTTGCCACCTCCCTACCCATCGCCATCCCCAGCACCAGAAGCCCCTGCGGGCCCCCAACTCCATCAAAGGCAAATCTTAAAAGCCAGGCCCCGCGGCTGCTGTTTTCACTGCTAGTAAATCTCCATTTGTGGCAGCACAATTAGGCAGTCATCACAAAACTCCAATATTGAAAGAAAGGATTAATAACCTAGCCCATGTGGGAGAAATTAGCAACTTCTGCTGAGAGGCCTTTTAAAACGTCCTCCAGCCGGCAGCCCCTCTGAAGAGCACTGGCAGGCCGGGCTCTGGGAACAGAGGGCTGGAGTGGCTGGGTTGTGTGTCCAAGGCCAAGTGTCAGGACACTGTCAGTGGGTGCAGGACAGACTCCAGAAATACTGCCGACTGCGTCCCTGCTCCGTCCCTGGCCCAGCAGCCCTGGGGCACAGGGAAGGGGATGCTTGCTACTCTGAGGAAAGGGTTGAATTTGGGCCTTGGGTCTCAAGTGGCTGCTGCCTCAGCTCCCGGATGGGTAGGTCTGCAGGCCCCTGGCACTGAAAGGCCTGGCCCTGTGCTGGGTTCTCCGAGCTCCAGGAGAGAAGCCAAAAGCTGGGGCTGACTCACAGGGGGAGGGCCAGCCTCTGGACCCATGCAGGAGGGTAGGGCCTGTGGAGGCAGCCTGCCTTCCCTGGGAACCAGTGGCTGGTGGGAGGGGGCTAGGAGACTGGACTCGGGGGCTGCACAAGCCTGCTTGTGAGGGCTGAGGCCTGAACCTAGCCCTGCGACACTTGTCCAGGTGGTGGGCAACTTGCTTTTGCTTAGGTTAGGTTTTCCCTGGTCAGATGGGAATAATGTTAATATTTCCTTCCGCAGAGGGCTGCTGCGAGCATTCACACATGTTATTTTGGTTCAGTGATTAGTGTCGTCGGTCCTGCTCCTCCTCCTGTCATTCATTATTGCTGTAAATAAATAGACATGTGAGTCAGCCCCGTCCATCTGTGCACCCATCCATCTTTCCGTCCATCCGTCCATCTCATCGTCCTCCTGCTAAGTGTGGCCTGGGTATTGGCTCTGGCCTCCTTTTAGAGTAGGATGAAGGCAAAGCCCCTCCCTCCTGGGGTGACATTCTAGTGAGAGGAGAGATACAAGATGAAGCAAGAAAAGCTCCCCATAGTACATCTGAAGTGAACTTTTCTCTGAGAAAGCACAGCTGCGTAGAATGAGGCATGTTCTGAGTGTGTGAGAGACCCTGAGAATGTTTTGGAAGCGTTACAGAAGCAGCATGATCGGGGAAGCTCTAGAGCCGCCCATGGGGGTGGGCCCTGGCTGTCCTACAGACCGCGTTAGGAATCACACACGAGTCCCAAGGCGATTGCATCTAAGTCTTTCAGGACTGAAATCCTAAGCAGGATGCTCTTGTGTTTGGCCTGAAGATGGAGCAGGAGAGAGGAACTTCACAAAAGAGCCCCCAGTGGAAAAGTCGACTTGCTCATATCTTATAAAAGAGGTCGAATTGTCATTCCCTTCCCCACTGTAAAAATGGGCATGTGTCCCTGGATTCACGAAAACAGCATGTAATTAGAAGGAAAGTAGCTCTGCAGGCCTAGAGTTGGTGGTCTGAGCATCTACTAAGAGGATAACAATATGCAACATAGCAACTATGGGGGATTTCCTTCTGTCTTGTCTTTGAAATCCAATATTGTTCGCACCATTTTGTCTTGTTCCATTTTGTTGTTTTGTTTTGTTCAATGTTCTGTTTCGATTGGTTTTATTTTGTTCTGTTTTGTTCGATATTATTATGTCTGATGGTATGGGCAGTAATTCTGAAGATAAGAAGAGGCATTATGGTAGCCATTGTTGATTTCCTATTATTCTGTTTTGAAGTCCTGTATGACTGTCATTGTTTTGTTTTGATTGACTTTATTGTTTTATTTTGTTTGGTTTTATTCTCTTTAAAATCAAATAAGAAAAAAGGAAGGAAGAAAGGAAGAAAGAAGGAGGGAAAGTAACTCAAGCCACTCTAGAACTTTTGCTAAAACATAATATTTGGAGTCTGCAGTTGTCAGGGGTGGTGGTTCCCCATGTATGGTGAGAACAGGTGACAGCACGTGTTTTATCTCATTGCTAGTATAACGTCGGACTGCCCCTTGTGAGCAGACGTCTCCCTGTCACAGTGACCTCTTGTCTTCTTGCCCGCAGCCCAGCGGTCCGCCCACGAGCTGCCCATGGTGGAACGGCAGGACATTGACAGCTGCCTGGTCTACGGGGGCCAGCAGATGATCCTCACAGGACAGAACTTCACGGCCGAGTCCAAAGTTGTGTTCACCGAGAAGACCACAGGTCAGTAGTTTCTGAGCTCTTTGTCCTTTGGAGTCATGCAATGACCATCTCTTCTGGTACTGCTGTAGCGCTGTCATGCAGGCTCCCAGGGTGGCCTCCCGTGAGGGGAGGGAGAACAGCCGGGGGCATGCTGGGCGTCTCGTCCCCGTCAGCACCCGAGGAGCTGTCCCAGCAGAATTTCCCTTGCTGCTTTTTGCTCACTTTGTCCCGGAGTTGCAAGGGCCACAGTGCATCAGTGCACGGCCGTGCTGTGGTGGTTTATTGCATCGAGAAGCAAACTTTTAAAAGCTTTTTTTGGTTATAAAGGAGAGAAGCTGAATAGCAAGGTGTCTGAATGTGTGCATTCACTGGATTCCAATCCTAGTTGTGCTTCTTGTGTGTTCCGTGATCTTAAGCAGATTGCCTTTCTGTGCCTCAGTTTCCTCATGTGTAGAATAATAGCAAGAGTTCTTACCTTCCAGTTGTCACGAAGCTTAAATGAGTTATGTATGTGGAAGAATTGTGACAGCACCAGGTGTATTATAAGCCCATGAACACTGTCTACTTATACTTTATTGTAAGTAGCATTGTAATTAATTTTCTTGCACTGCTAAGATTAATTAACACGTTCACAACTGGTCATAATTCGTATATCAGGCGGCTGGTACCACCAGTGGTATGTGTATGCCTGTCCCATTGAGCAGCTTTTTATTAATTTTATTCATATAAAGGCTGATAAAAGTGGTTAGAGTCGGTTGTACCATCAGTGGTTCAGACTACCCAATGGGACGGTCCTGCGTGCTCCCCCGGTGGTTCGCGCAGGTGGGAACGTGTTAATCTTATGCTAGGATCTCTGGGTGGACCTCTTTGTGTTTATTTGGGATTGGCTCCTAGCAGTGGAATTTTGGATTGTCATTTTGAGGGCTGTAAGTACACATTGCTAAATTATCTTCCACAAATGTGCAAACTAAACCTTCTACCACATCAGGAATAGTTCCATCCTATTCCAAAAATCTTTTTTTTTTTTAATTAAAAAACAATCTTGTGGAATCAGTACTCCTCATTTGCACTTTGCATTTCTCTGCTGTGCAAGGTCTAAGGTCCTTGTTTTATGGCCATGTCCTGGAAGTGCTCAGTAGGTGGCTGCTGTCTCTCTGGGGCTGCCGAGGCGGGAGGCTGTGCTTTCTGTGTGTGCACTGTGCTGGCTGAGATGTGTGCTGAGCAGTGGTGGGTGCAGACAAGGCTGGGCGGGATGCGGGCTCTCCTTTGGAAGTGGAAGTGGCGTGTCCAACATGGTTAGGGGCCTTCCTGGATGAGCCTTGGCATCACCACTGGAAAGCAGGAGGTCCCACAGGGCCTGGCCGTGGGGTCCAGATGAAGGAGGCAGGTCCTGGCTGCACTGAGTTGAATTTGGGGAAAGCCTCTGGCCTCCCAGTAGCTTTGAAGCTACTCAGAGCTTTGATGCAGTATTTGTTGAATGAATAAGTAGATGGATGGATGATGCTTGGATAGGTGATGGATGAATAATGGGTGGATGGATGATAAGTGGATGGATGATGGATGGGTGATGAATGGATGGATGGGTGATGGATGGATAGGTGATGGATGGATGGATGGATGGATGATGGATGGGGTTGGGTCAGGTGATAGGGAGTCCTAGTGAGTTCTTGAGCAAGAGAGGGGCATGAAATGTAAATAACCAACTAGATTAACCGCTGCAACTAAGAGGCACATTTGTAGTACTAGGAACCCATCCTGCTGACTTTCTGCTGACTCTGACAAGAACGTGGCTTTAAAGTGCCTCATGGACAGGGGAACATGCCAAGCAGACATGAGCATTCTATCACTCGTGTTTAGGTTGACAGACCCTCTGTGCTGTGGACCATATAGGGAAGGACCTGAAGTGGGTCCTACCAAGTTCTTCATGGAGCTCAGTGTCACCCAAGTTCCAGTGTCCTGGGAGCTCAGTGTCTTTGAAACTACCTTAGGGAGTTGAGGAAGTATTTATTGAATGAACAAGTGGATGGATGGATGATGGATAGGGGATGGATGGATGGATGGATGGATGATGGACAGATGGATGATGGATGGATGGATGGTGGATGGATCAATGATGGTAGGTGATGGATGGATGATAGATGGATGATGGATGGATGATGACAGGATGGCAGGCATTCTCCAGCTTCCATTCTCTTGGTTTTACAGAAACCACACATTTATATCCAAGAGGGAAGCAGGGAGGTCAGGCCCCACCTGCAGATGGCACACAGCCTTGTCCTCTGGTTCTGCCTCCCTGGGCCTGGTCTCCTTTCTGTGGCAGAGGACAGCAGCCCCTGTTCTGGGCCTGTGGGAGCTGCGTCCATGGATCACATCACATGCTCAGTGCACGTCAGGCGTCAGCTCTGTGGTCCCCCAGCGTAATCCTGCTCTGGCCGGGGTCTTCCTGAGGGCCACACATGCTCCCCAGGTGCAGGCCAGGCAAGTGTTGGGGACCGTGAGGCGCAGGGTGACAGGCACAGGCTCTGAGGTCAGATGGCCCCTGTTGAACTTCCATGAGCATTTAGTAGCTGGGTGACACTGGTAAGTCACTGCACCTCTCTGGGCCAGCACCCCCTCTTTTATCAAATGCGGGTGATTTCCTGCTCTGGGGAGGTGAGGCTGTATCATGAGATCATCCTGCCAAGGTCTGCACACAGAGCACAGCGTATTGATAATGCTCAGTATGTGTAAGCTATAATTATTATTGTTATACTGTGGCTGGGGAAGGACAAAACTCTGTAAGAGTTTACTTCGTGGAACCAACAGACATTAAAAAACAGTAAAAAAGAAATAATAATAAACTACGGGCCAAGCCTCATTCTGTGCACTCTATATATGTTAATTAATCTCACTCCTCTGACTGTACTCCAAAATAAGCTACTTTTCTCCCAGTTTCGCTGATGAGACTCTTAAGCATAGAGAGGTTAAGGGACTTAGCGAATGTCACGCAGCTGGTAAATGGTAGTGCTGTTTAACTCCAGGCAGTCTGGCTCCAGGGTCTGCACCCTGGGGTGCTAGCTGTTCTGCTCTGAGAAACTTTGGAGCTGGGCTAGTGTGTCTGAACACCCTTGAGCTTCCCCGAGCCCCGGCCTGGAACCGGTTCATGGTGCTGGCGACCCTCCCTGGACTTGGGCCCCACGTCATAGGCGGCAGGAGGATCCTGTCTGCCTGGGGATCCCACCAGAGTGCTGTTCCTGGGTTGATGATGGAGACCAGGAGCGTCTGGGACACCGGGGTCCCCGCACCAGTGGTGGGGGGCTCCCTGTGTGGGGTGCCTGGTGCCCCACGGCCCTCACGGAGAGTGGCTGCCTTGAACTTGCAGGGCGCTGGGCTGCCTTTTTGACCCCAGGAGCTCCAGCCCCAGCCCGCCCGCCTCCTGCAGGGGGAATCCCTATTGCTCAACCTCTTTTTTCCAAAACTCATCCCAGTACCCATCTCCATGGACACCTTGGCTGGCCGGGGTGCTGCAGGCGGGCGGAACAGCTGGAGTTTTCCAAGGAAGGGGAATCCCAGCTGCTGCTCTCATTAAGAGAAAAGGTGACAGCCTCCCAAGCTAATCTTAGCCTGGGTTTGGTCATCAGCACCACCAGCTCCAGTGTTCTTTTTATAGCCTTCAACTAAAACGGGATCGGCACTTTCCACTCCAGCAAGATGACAAACTGGAGAAGGTGGAAAAACAGGAGAGAGGGGTGGTGTGGTGTTTCTTAAGTTAGAAAAGCTTGGTGTTTTGGAAAGTGGCATCTTATTTATAGCAGCAGTAATAATAACGATTTTTATATTGTTTTTATTCCTATTTTTAGTTATTTTCATGACTTCAAAGAACTGCTGATGCTCAGTCCTTACCTCTCCTGCCTCAGTGTTTTTTTTTTTTTTTTTTCCTGGTACCAGGGATCAAACTCACAACCTTGCTTCTGCCAGGCAGGCGCTTAGGCCACTGAGCTAAATCCCCAGCCTGCCTCAGTGTTCTCAGCATTCTCAGCGTCTCCTTTGCTTCTGCAGTGGTGCCTGTCCCCACTCTCATTTCTGCCTCAGGACCTTTGCTGTTGCCATTTGCTCAGAGCAGTTTTCCACTGTGTCTCTATAAGCGTGCCTCCTCCTGGTCCCTGCAAAGCTTGGCTCAGAGGTCACTCTCTGCCTTGACCACTGTTCTCAGGTCATCCCTCCTCCCCACAGCCCTGTTGCCTCCTGTCCATCGCCCTGTTCGGAGTTTTCTTGGTGGCATTTAGCATTGGCACAGTGGTCTCATCTGTGCATTGATTCGTTTGCTGACTGGGCTACCACATGCGACTCTCTGTGCCTTGAGAGCAGGCTCGGTGTTCACTGCTAGAGCAGCCCCTGTGCATGGTAGGTGTTCACGCATCGTGCTGGACGAAGGTCACGTCCCCATTAGCTGTCACTCTGGCTGCCACAGGCAGGTGGCATTGTCCCCATTTTATAGATGAGGGAACTGAGGCTCAGGCAAGTCAAACCAGGGGCCCTGGCTCAGGCCACAGCTGGTAACAGAGCTGGGATCCCAGGACAGCATTTTCCTCGGCTCCGGAGTCATCGCAGTAGTGGTGTCAAAGAGAAGCCAAGAGAATCATCAGGAGCTTTCCTATTTATCATTCTCAGTAATTGCTGAAAAGCTGTTTATGTTCTCTGCAATGTAAAATATGCATAATTTTCCAGGCAGAGTTCACACTGGGCAGACCGTGCTGTTCTCAACTTCAGCTGGGAACCCTGGCCACCGGCCACTGGACCTCTGGCGGAGTCGGGGGTCCCAGCAAAACATTGCAAAACAGGAAAAAATCTAAGGACACAAAAATAAAAGTGATGTGGCAGCGGAAATGGGGTTGCCATGGCTTTGAGCGACTCGCTGCGCCTGGGTGGGATCCAATGTTTTGGAAGGTTCCTCCACATGACACAGGGTTTTGGAATTTTTCAGCTGGTAAATCCTTCTTAATTCAGGCCCTGGCCCTGGCCAAGTAGCTCCCTGACTCTCTGTGTCCCAAGGGGGCGTAGGCTGGAAACCGGCCGACATCGGATTACTCAGCTTTGAAACCTAAATTGTTTGAAGAGAGTTTTTGTTTTGTTGGACGGTGTTCTTGGCGAGGTATGATGGCAGAAGCTCCCATCACCTGTCGGGAGGGCAAATTGATTTTTTAGAAAGGAGGCGTGGGTGGTGGAATTCCCTCTTTCCCACTGAGTCATCGGGTCCTGACATGAGTCATTTTATTACTTGGAGGTTCCCAAAGGTTGTATTTTGAGCACTGTTTAATAAATAGAAATGCATGTGCTTAAAATATTTTTACAAATTTTTGCAAACTAAGTATTTTTCCATGAATTAGTATTTGGGGAGAATTGGATGCATCTTAGAGAAGCCCCCAACCCACCCCTATGCAACTTGTCTCTCCCCCAGGTTTGGGGTCACTAGGGTGGCTCTAGAGCAGAAGACCTGGTCCAGAAGTCTCTCTGATTGGGTTCCCTCTGGGAATGTCAGACTCTGGGCTGGGTGGGGGAATGACTAAGACACTGCGACCTTTGCCCTCAGTGACTCATGACCACAGTGACATCGCCCCCCTGGGCTGGAGCCCACTGCTCACAGCCTGCCTGGGACACGAAGGTTTCCTCCAAAGACAGAGGCCAGACAGCCACTCTGAAGCCCCCCTGGAGACAGAATAAATGGGTTCATCTCCAAGGAGCAAAACATTTGCCCAAGCTCCAGCACCTTTGCCCGTCTAGGACAGAATCTTGCAGCTTATTTTGTTTGGGGACTTTGGAGAGAGGCTATAGAGAAGTGACTTTTATAATGAACTTGGGTTCAAGTGTGTCCACTGTCAGACGTGGTCCTCAGGGACAGCACCCTGGGCGTGATTCACGGTCAGGCTGGATTTCAGACCGTCCAGCAAGGATGGCCTGGCCCTGGGTCAGCCTCAGGCTGTGCAACTCGAGACTCAGTTTCCTTGTCTCTAAAACGGGATCAGTGGTGTTTTAGCAAGCAAAAGAGATGAAGGAACTGAAGACTGAGGTGCTCAGACAGCACCCACTGCCTCCTGTGTGCCCTCAGGCGCTCAGCAGACTTCACTGGGGTCCCAGCCAGCTCTGTCTGGAAGAGCTGTCCCCAGGCCCAGGGCCTCTCTCCAGAACCTTCCGACTGCCGACATTGGGGCCTCACTCCCCTCCCCCAGTTACAGATGGGGTAGCTGAGTCACAGTGTGGTTGACAGACTTCCTTGAGGTGCTGGAGCTCATCGGCAGAGGGCGGGGCCTCAAACCCCAGTTTCCTGGCTCCCAAAGTGACGGCCGAGGCGTGTGGGGATGGCAGCAGGCGGTGGCTCAGGGCTGAGGGGAGCCTGTCTCGGCATGAGCTGGGGCCGAACTGCCCGTCATGTCCCCGGGCTCTGGACCAGGCAGCGCGCTCTTGTCCTGTTGCCGCTTGCTGGGCCCCTGCTGCATCCAAGGCGTCCCCGGGCGTGTGCTGCGCACCTTCTCCTCCGTGCAGCCCCAGGACATGTGGTGGGGTGGGCATGGCTGTGGGGCAGGCAGCCTCAAACGCATTGATAAGCAGGACGCTTTCGGATGAGCAAAATGCTGCGAGGGTGGTGGACCAGGGTCACAGGACAGCAACAGACAGACAGACAGACAGAGAATGATGGGTCTGCAGCCTCTCGGAGAACAGGAGGCCCCATGCAGGCTGAACTTCAGAGAGAGGCACCTTGCTTTAGTCTAAGTCTGTCCCAGGGGTTTGAGACATACTTGGAGTAAGCAAGTGTTCACTATTTTCTAAAATTCAAATTTAACTGGATAGCCTGTCCTTTCAGCGAGAAAAACCCTGGGGTGGAGAGGTCAGGGAGGAACCTTCCAGAAGAGATGGCCCTGAGCAGAGCCCTACAGCCGGGAAAGAACCACAGGAACCGTCGAAGAAAGAGCATTGCAGGGTGGAGGGTCCACCCAGGCGGAGGTCACAGCATGGGAACAGGCTTGGGGCACTGGAGGAACCGAAAGCAGACTGGGCCGCTGATGTGAGCCCAGAGCAGCTGTGGGGCAAGCATGGTTGCTGGGGCCCTGCAGGCATGGTGAGGAGTGCGGGGCTCCTCCGTGGGCAGACCTGCAGGTTTTCAGCAGGGGCGTGGTACAAGCTGGTTCATACTTTTAGGATTGACCTGGTGATTGCAGGATGGGTAGACCGGGCGCAGGGGTGTGCAAGTGGACCCCGGGAGAGAGGGGTGGTCAGGCAGTGGTGGGGCAGGGGAGAGGCACCACCCCAGGATCCAGTGGCTTCCTCTCTGGGTCTCTGTTGCCCATTTGGGCAGTGTTACCATTTCAGATGGGAGAGGTCCCGGGCTAAGGGGACATTCCCGATGCCCCGAGTCTGCTGGGCCTGTTAAACCTGCGCTTCTAGGGAGTGCATGGCTTCCTGCCTGTTACCTGTCACGAGGAGCAGGTTAAAATGACCTCAGCCATCTTTAATTAGCTAATTTTCAAAAGCAGAACCCAGACTGGGAAGTGTCAGGCACAGTTTCCTAACGTGAGCCGGCACACTGGCTTCTGCGCCATGTCCTTGAGCCCAGTGGCCTGCTCACAGCCCGAGTGTGGCCCCAGCTGCCTTCCTCCTCCTGCAGGCCGCCTTGCTTGCTTGTCCCGCAAGCGCCGACACCGGCCTGGCTGGTCCAGGCTGCCTACTGAGACGCAGTGCTCCCCAGCCAGCCCTCCTGCTTCCGGTGTGCTTTGGTCCATCCCTTCCTAGTGCACGAGAGCTGCCTGCAGAGACAACCCGGCGGAGTCACAGGGACCTCTGTCCATCCGTCACGCTGCTCCTCCCTGCATCCCAGCTGAGTTTGCTTCTCGCTCTGGCAGTGGCTGCAGTGAAGTTAGTGCAAAGCCGAGGTGCTGACTGAGCCGTGCCCCCCACCCCACCCAGTTCTGTCTTGCAGACTTGCTCGGTCTCCTCCCATGCAGGCCCCTTCTCTCGAAGCTCTTGGCCCCTTTCTCCTCCCCTCTGACTAAGACTTGGAAGGACCTTTTTCATCCTGGCTGCCCGTCCCTGTTAATTTAGGACAGAGGAAGTTTGCCTGGACATCTGCACAGGAGAACAAAGTCCTGCATTTCATCTCAGCCCCCAGCAGAAGCAGCAGCCTTGGTCCTCAGTGCTATTCCATGGGTTCAGGACTCCCCGGACCCCAGGCCTGTCATAGGGTTGGGGGACAGACAATGCCTGGCACCAAGTGTACCCTCGGGGCTGAGGGACTGTGATTGTGTAGATTCCTCGTCTGCATCTGTAATCCCAGTTGTAATTCACCCAGTGCCCTGTCCACCAATGCTTCCCCTGACCATTTTCTTCCCTGTAATGAGGGCTGTTATGCCAAGAAGTAAGAAACCTTGGTACCCCCAGGCGCTCTGGGAGGGTGGCCCAGAGGGTTCGCATGCTACAGAAACAGGCACCTACCGAAGGCAGCACTAACAGTGGCCTGGGCCTTTGGTTAAGCATTTTACACACACCCTGTTTTAATGTTCATATTAACTTTTACCATATCGCTGGTGGGAAAACTGAGGCACATGGAGGTTTAGCTGCTTCTCTGGGGACACACAGGCAGGGCACAGGACAGCAGGACTTGCCATGGGCTGAGTGGCACCAAGCAGAGGGGACCCTCCCAGTGTCTGTTTTGAATCCAGTCACCTGGAGGGAGTGTGACTCAGCGGATGGGCTTAAGTGACTCTCCAGTGACAGACCCCCAGCATGCGTGTACCAGCGGGCGCAGGGTGCGGAGGGAGAAGAGGGGAGGCCAGGAAAGTGGCCTTGGGACATTCTGCAAACCGCACACTTCCCCTGGAGACCGGCTGCTGGAGTGTGTTCCCCATGCTGGGTGATGCTGAGTCGAGGAGGACGGTCGAGGTCAACTTTCACTTCCCATGGAGGACGCATGTGCTTGGAAGTGCTCGTGGGGCCTGTGGGAGCCTGCACAGGCCAAGCTGGGGCCTTGGGCTGCCCTGGGAGCTGCTGACCCCCAAAGGTGGTAGGAAAGAGGGCGGAGCCCTGGCTCATGGTGGTCTGGTACCCTTTCTCATTGCCGTAAAGCCGTGTGTGAACGTTTTCTCGGCTTTTTCAAAACGTGATGGTGAAAAGATCCATTTTTGAAAGCAAGGAAAACCAAGCATCGTCTCATGGTGGATGCAGTTCCTTTGTAAATTCCCTGCAGCCCAGACCTGTGGACAGAAAGATTGGTGATTGCAATCAGAGAGTATTTATCAGTTTCTGATTAAAAAGGGCTTATTCTTTCAACATTAACATGTGCTGGAATATATGCCGAAGGGTAACGAAGAAGACAGTATTTAAGTCATTCGTTGCTGCTAGCTGTAATGACAGCCCTCACCGGGATCTGTCAGGCATCGATACGGCGCGTGTGCCTGGTGTCTTATTTTACCCTCACAGCAGCCCTGGGAAGGCATCAGAGTCGGATAAAAGACAGAGGAAGTTTTAGTGTCTTATTTAGGGTCACACAGCAAGTTGAGCACAATCAGGAATTTAAAACTGAGCACTCTGTTCCAGAGTTGGGGTACACAGGAATAAAATGGTCAAGTAGCTAGGTGGTGCGTGCCTGTAATCCCGGAACTCACGAGGCTGAGACAGGAGGATCGCTGTGAGTTTAAGGCCAACCCAAGCTACATAGTGAGCTCAAGGCCAGCCTGCATTATGAAGTGAGACTCTGCCTCAAAAAACAAAAATTAGTAAAATGAAATGAAATGCTCAAGTGCTGTGGGGACACAGAGGGGGAAGGGGAAGGACATGCCCGAGACGACTCATGGCTAGGGTCCCTGTCACTGCCACCCTGTCTCAGCCCTGACAGGTGTTTCCTCCTCCACCCCTCGGCCTTCTTTCCCCACCCAAACCTGCAGCGTTCTGGGTGGCCACAGGGGTGCCGGCCCTGTCTCACACAGGGACGTCCCTGGGAAGTGCTTCCTGCAGGACCTGTTTGCTTGGGCTGGAGCCCAGAACAGGCGAACTTGGCAGGCAGGGGAGCCGCCTGGGCTGTGTCGTGGGATCAGGAGCACGGGCTCTGAAGCCCAGGCTCAAATCTGGCTTTCCCGCCTTCAAGCAGTGTGACCTGGCCCAGGCTTTTTTGCTACTCTGTGCCTGGGCATCTTCCCCTGTGAAACGGGTCCCTCAGCAGGCGAGCACGTGATGCCCCTGAGGAGCCCCCGGTCACACAACCTGTGTGACTTTGACTCGGTGTTTTCCAAACACTTACTAGCTTGTAGAATTTTCCCCCTTCTCATAAAACCATTTAATATCCTTCAGAATCAGTGTTCCACAAAACACCCTGGAAACCCTTGTGGAAATGATTTGTTTCAGTCGAAAACTGCCCAGTAGCCCATGTAGGTGGTCAGCAAGAGAAATCGACAGTTTGCGAATGCAGAGTTTTGTTTGGCCTGATTTTCTGGCCCCAGACTGGAGAAACAGCGCTCTGCTCCTGGGAAGGAGAACGGGCCGTTGAACAAAATCTTCTCATGGGTTGTTGTGATGACTCATAGGAGACCCAGGCCGGTGGAGGGTGGGCTCCTGTGCCTCCGTGATCTCTGGTGACTCACGGAGCTGGACACCGCGTGGGTCACCGGCTGCCCCCTTGATTAGGACAGAATATCCAAACCACCTGTGTTCCCAGACAAAGGAGAAGGCTCGTCTGGGACAGGCAGGGACCCTTAATGAGACCCTGGGGACAGTCTTGGCAAACACAGAGCCTTTTGGAAACAGCCTTTGGCTAAACAAGCACATAATCAAGCTTAACGGATAACAATAATTTTTTTTTCTTTTGAAAAAGAAAGAATTAGACATTCAGATACAAAGGGAAAAAGATAATGATGGTGGCTTCAGGGCAATTTCTATTCTTTTTTTTCTTTTTCTGTTGTTAACATCCCTTCTTTTACTGCTGCCAACCTCACTTCCTTTTGGAAAAAACCAGTATTCACATATGTAAATATAAATATAAATAATATATATTTCTCTATGTGTATGCATGTACACCACATAGAATGATACCCCGTGTAAACAAGATGAGTATCCGCCGGTGAGTTTCTGTCTTAAACCTTGGTTTCTAACAGTTTCTTCAAATTTGTCCCTGTTTGCTTTCCAGATGGGCAGCAGATCTGGGAGATGGAAGCCACGGTGGATAAAGACAAGAGCCAGCCTGTAAGCCCGGGGCGAGGTGATGCTCAGATGCTACTGCTTGCGAGCCCCTGCTGTGGTCTCCTTCCCCTACACCCCGCCCTCCTTATCCACCGGCTCCGTCCTCCCTCCTTCCTCCCCTCCTTCCTCCCCGCCACTGTTCTGGACCCAACACTAAGAGCAGTGCTCACTAAGTGCGTATTGCATTGACAAGCGCACTACACCTTTATGGAGTCCCAGGCCTTCTGCTTTGCAGCTGTGCCATCTTACAGTACTTTCACCAGCATCTTTCCTTGCTGCAGCTGAGAAGTTAGACTTCCCTTTAATCAAGTTTGGCCTGTAAATACAGGGAACACGCCAGGCCTCCCTGCCATCAGCTGAGCTGGCTGGCTGTGCTGGGGGTCAGGTGGGAGTGCAGACATTTGCTGCTGTTAAGTTCATGACAACTCCTTCCTTCCAGAACATGCTTTTTGTTGAGATCCCTGAGTATCGGAACAAGCACATCCGCACCTCTGTGAAGGTGAATTTCTATGTTATCAATGGGAAAAGAAAACGAAGTCAGCCCCAGCACTTTACCTACCTACCAGGTAAGGAGTCCTTGCCGATGCCCCTTCTGGGTTGAGAGGTGGCACAGGTGTGGTGCTCAGGACTCCCAAGTTCTGCTCTCAGCTGGGCTACCTGGAGCAGGTGACTCAGCCTCTCTGAGCCTCAGCATTCTCATCTGTCGGATGGCATCTTCCTTATAAGAGTTGTGGAAATGAAATATTAGCATGGTGCATGGTAATATTGGTTAGGGTTGTCATTAATGTTTC
>RJWM01040051.1:0-15725 GCA_004363535.1 Dasyprocta punctata
AGGAGGAGGAGGAGGAGGAGGAGGAGGAGGAGGAGGAGGAAAGGGGAAGAGGGAGAAGAAGAAGGAGGAGGAGGAGGGGGAGGAGGAGGAGGAGGTGGCAATTGCTAGGAATCAAGAAGGAATGCACAGACAGGCATATTAGAAGCTCCAGAGACATTGGAGAAATGGACCACAATGTAGAGAAAAGAACAACGCAGTCTGTACACACACTGGGCTCCCAGGAAGGAGAGGCTGCTTTCACAGATGCAAGGTAAGGGCCCACAGCCAGCAGCTTGAGAGAAAAATGATGGACTAAGCCAGCAGTATGGGCCCCAGGAGGAGACCACGAGTACTGTGAATTACAAATGCTGGGGGTGGGGGTGGGGTTCCTATGAGGCATTTCCTTCTGCACAGTGGGCTATAACTGGAGAGGGAATCCAGGACAGCATCCATTATATTGCCAGAGAGTGCTTGATCTGGCACCATTTCAGGAAAGGGTTGATTATTTAAGTCTGAGACTCAGAACAACTGAAAAGCAACTTCACTTCAGGGTTCCCTATGTAACCCTCCCACAGTGACTGGGTAAAAGCCAGCCACAGGAGATAATTATATAGAGAGAATGAGCTAGGCAGAGAACCACTGAGAAGTTTCAAGTCAGGCCATGAAGGACACAGGCCTCACCCTCTGTAGTGAGAAGCCAGGCCGGGCTTGTGTTGCTTGCAGGAGAGCTGGATCTGAATGTGCCGGCAGTAAATACTTGAACCCTTGCCCTGCTGCCTGCATCCAGCATAGATATGAAGTCAGATCGTATTTCCTACCTGCCAGTGTGAGAAAGGACACAACTCAGCACGGGCATTGCCATAGCCTGGGGTAAATACAGAGTCCTCCAGAATGGAGAGGTTGTGCCTCACAAACCCACAGCGTATAAAGCTATGCAGAAAAAGCCATGACTTGCTGGATCTCAAAACTGCAGATGCTGGAAAGAAATCACTCATTCAAAAATTATGGAGACAATTTTTTTCTGTTTTTGAACTCATTTTCTTTCTTTCTTCATCTCTTTCTTCTTCACTAGTTTATTGAGATTTGGGGAATATTTCTTTCTTCCCTTTCATTTTTTTCTTTTTCTTACTTCTTTTTTCTTTCCTGTTTCTTTTTTCTTTCTAATTTTTCCTATTAATTTTTATTTTTATTCTTCATATTTTTTCTTTTGTACTTTTTTCTTTTATCTTACTCTTCTCATTAGTTTTTTCTGTTATCTTTATCTAATTTTATAAATATCCTTCTGTTCCTTAATAAAATCCTTTATCTCACTTTTCTTTCTTCCTTCTCTCTCCCATTATCTACTTTTTCAAAAATCTCCTTCCTTCGTTCTCCTGTTCCTATCCTCCTCTATCTTTACCAGTAAAATTATTGTTTTACTAATCTTTAGATAAGTGACTCCATGCTGTTACCATTAAAATTTTTTAAATTGTTAGTGGAGGTGTGATTTTCATGTTTAGTAAGTATTTACTATTTGCCAATATTTGGTTTGTCTTAGTGCTTATACTTATAAATAGGTTCTCTCTGGTTAAGGGTGGTACATGATCAGTGCTTATTGTATGTCAATATCCAGTTTGTCATAGATGACATTATTGCTGCTGATTTACTTGCTATTGTTAGGGTTGCAGAATTGTTGCTATTAATAGGTTTTGCCTGTATGCCAATATCTGTATTGCCTTTGTATCATTAACAATACTGTGATCCATTCCCAAAGAACTAGGTGTTGGCCAGTTATACTGCATCCCTCTCTCCCAAATTAATAGACATGGTTTGATCTTGGGATAGAGGCAAAAGACCCAGAGTGCAACACTGAAAAGCAGACACTAAACTAAAGAGGGATTCATACTAGCAGCAAAGTCTTTCCACTGTAAGTCCCTGAAAACCTCAACACAAAACAAAAGTAACTAATAGAAACATGAGAAGACAATGCAAAATTTCCAATTCCCCCAAAACTGACACATGGGGCATGAAGGCACAGGAAATTAAAATACATATAGATGAATTATTGGAAAGAATAACATAGATGATTATGAAACAGAACAATAAGGTACTCAGCAGGCTCATGGAAGACATAACTAAAAAGATAATGGATTTAATAAAGAAAAAGACCAGGAAACTTATAGGAGACATGAATAAAAAGGTTGCTGACCTAAACAAAATGATACAAAATATGAATGATAAGTTTAGCAAAGTCCATGAAAAAGTTGTAAACAGAAATTCAGATTAAAATTATATTGAAAATACGTGCCGCAGAAGTGACCAGTGTGATGACAGTGTGCCAGAATTAGAAAGTGTGGCTGCTGTAAGAAACCAAATGCAGATATCTTAAAAACAGTAAGATAATAAAAAAAACGGTTCCAATTGCTGTTAGATGACATAAAGGCTAAGATTAATTGGAATAAATAAAAAATGACAACACACCACAAATGGGGTACAAAAACCTACTTACAGAAATAATAACAAAAATTTTTCCAAGTATAGGAAAGGAGTTAAACATATATAAAAAGGAGGCATATAAAACCACAAACAGCCCACAGTCAAAAGACAGCCTATGACACAACATAGTCCAAATAGAAGAAGGTCAGCACAAGGACAAAATCTTAAAATCTTTTAGAAAAAGCAACAAATATACTCATTACAATTATAGCAGACTTCTCAACACAAAACTTAAAGTCCAGAAGAGCTTGGAGAGATGTATTTCAAGCTCCAAAAGAAAAGAGCTTCCAATTCAGATTTATATATCCTGCAATATATGCATGATCATCCCAATCGACACAGAAAAAGCTTTTACAAAATTCACCATCCATTCATGATAAAAACTCTGGAAAGAATAGGCATAGAAGGACCTTATTTCAATCTGATAAAAGGTATCTTTGACAAACCACTAGCCAATATTGTATTAAATGGAGAGAAGCTAACCTCTTTCCCTCTAAAGCCAGAAACAAGACAAGGATGTTTGCTGTCACCACTCCTGTTCAAGTTCATTCTCAAAATGTTACCAGAGCAACTAGGTAAGAGAAAGAAATAAAAGGGATATGTTTGGAAAGGAAGAAGTCAAATTATCACTATTTGCAGATGACATAATCCTCTACAGATAGTCATCTATAGATGATCCAAAAAAATCCCATAAAAAGACTTCTAGAATTAATAATAAAAGTCAGTAACATAGCAGGATACAAAGTCAATACACAAAGATTAATAGACTTTCTGTACACTAAAAATAAACTCACTGAGAAAAACATTAGGGAAACAACATCATTTACAACAGCATCAAGAAAATTAAATACTTAGAAATTAACCTAACCATGGAAGTGAAAGACCTCTGCAACAAAAACTACAGTACTCTGAAAAGGGAAATTGAAGAGGACATCAGAAAAATGAAAGATATACCCTGTTCCTGGATAGACAGATCTAGTATAGTCAAAATGGAAATACGTTCAAAGCTGATATATAGATTTAACACAACCCCATTCAAAATACCAATAGCTTTCCTCACAGAACTAGAAAAAACAATCCTGCAATTCATATGGAACAGACAAAGATAAAGTTAAATTGTTTTTAAGAAAATAGATGTGCCTTCAGATAATAATGTTAAGTGAAGTAAATCAGACACAGAACCTTAAATATCACGTGGTTTCTCTTATATGAGAAACAAAATGTCAAGAAAGATCAAAGTAAAAGATTGACTATTAGGAAATAGGGAGATAGATCTTTTGTAAATGGGAAGGGGACTGAGTGATGAAGGGAGGAGGGTGAGAGAGGAAGAGAATGGAATGAAGAAATAATTAAGACATATTATGTACTCACACCAACTCCTCATGAGAAGTGTGATCATTATATACTGAGAAAAAAATTGAAAAATAAACAAACTAATAAATCTATCATAACAACATTAAAAAAATTACTCCTACTGAGAGACATCATTTGATCCCAAAATATATTCCTTCCTGGGAGCAACTTATATCCAATATGGGGATATGAAAAACAAGTCTTCTTATTCTGACTTGAGACAACTTGAAGACCAGTCTCAGCTCCAAAGCTGAGGCTTCTGTTGTGACCGCATCATAATTCCCTTTTTCCCTCTATCTAATCCTGCTTCATTCAGTTCATTATAGGTGATAGTCCACAGAGTACTGCCTATGGAATATCCTACACGCATAAACTTCAGGATCTTCTTTCTAATGAATGAAGTCTAAATAATGCCCCAGAGTAAAATCCATCCAGCTTGCACCAAGATCCATATACACAGACATTGAAGCAATAACCAAAGATTGGTAGCAATAAAAATAGTCATCAATATGAAAATAGGTCAATACACTTGATACATCCAACAGTTTAAAATATTATCTGTAAGGCACTGCCCTCTAAGTAAGCATCAATGGGCAAAAATAAATATCCATGCCTTGTTGGAAGTTAGTTACAGTGAGAGAAGAAAAGATAGAGATGGATGACGATGATGATGATGACGACAATGACGGTGATGATGAAGAAGACTAGATAGATAGACTGACAAATAAGTAGAAAAATAGGCACAAGCAGAGTGGCCAACTGATGAGAGAGAAGGAGGGAGGGAATGAAGGAGGGAAGAGGCAAGAGAATTAAAAGGTTCTAAATATTTTGGGGGAAAAAGATAAGGATGAAGTTTACAGTTTTAAGTGATGTGGTCAGGATAGACCTCACGAGGAAGTTAAAATTTGAGCAAAACTCAGTGACAGTGAAAGAGGGGACAAATGGGCATCAAGGGAAAGAGAAGCGCACAGAGAAGGCACATCCAACGCAAAGGAGCGAGGAGCGATCAAACATGGTACCTTTGGGTAACAATCAAGAGGCCAGACGCTAGTGTCAGAGAGGGCAAGAAACCGAAGCCAGGGGAGGACTAAATCATATATAGGCTTTGCCCTGAGTGGGGTGAGGAGCAGTATAAGAGTTTTGTGCAGGTGAATGTAGTGAGGCATGTTAGATTTTGATAAAGATGATTCTATCTCTTGTTTTATAAATATACTGTAAGAGACAGTAGTGAAATCCTTGATAACAAAAAGTTATTGCAATAATCTTGGCAAGAGGCCAAAGTGCTTTATAGAAGATTCGTAGCAGTGAAAATTATGAGAGGCGATTGGATATGGTTGATAGGACTTTGGAATTTACTGATTAAATGGAGACAGATGAGGAAAATGACTTCAGGAGTGGCACCAAGGTGGTCAGGATGATGAGCTAGAAGTCTAAAGTGGTCATGAACTGCAATGACGGTGACTGTACAAGACAATGGCTTCTCAGAAAAAAAAAAAAGCCAGAGCACTTTATTTGAAGGATTCTGATTGAACTTTGTAAATTTGAGATACCCATTATGCATGTTAAACTGTTGCATATGCAACAGGTTATATGAGTCTGGGTTCAAGGAAAAGTCTGGGCTGGAGATGTAAATTGAAGCTTCATCAGGCATGGCATTTAAAGTCATCAGGTTGGATGAGCTCATTGAGATAATCAGTTTTGATACAGAAAAGAAAAGGAATATAAGGGCCGAGCTCTCTGTGTATGCATGTGTGTAATAAAAAGATGATACGTGCGACTATCTTTTTCGTAATTCTACTTTTGTTGTATGCATTGAGTAGGCACTCGACACATGAATGAATCAATGAATGAATGAGTGAGTGACTATTAATCTTCTGCATAATTTTTTATCTGAAGAAAATGCTTTAACTGTTTTTTAAAAATTTATAAACTACACATATATTTAGACTGACATGTATATTGAGGGTAACTAGTTTTATCTCAAGTGCTCTGATTTAATAAAATTTCACTTTTGTATTAATTAGAAATTAGTGAAGCACAAACACATGGAAAGGAAAAATGATTCCATAGGACTACAGAACCAGGTCAAAGCAAAGATTGAAGAACACCACCAAATGTCATGAAGAATTCAAAATAAGAACTGAAAAATGTTCCCTTGAACTAGATAACCAGAAGTTCACTGACAGCAAGAGATATTTCCAGCAAAGTAAATGAGAACCCCTAAAAGTAAACCACAATCAGGAGAGTCATGCCTGTGAATGCAAAGAGAAAATGAGTTCTTGGCTAGGATGAAAGATACGGACATGTTGCTGATGGGAAAGAAGCAAGAGGAATGCAGTTAACACCAAAGGTGTTTAAATGATTGGATAATTGATGCAATTATTGTTTGTTTATACAAAAGGGAAAGATTTAAGTGAGATTTGCTTTATCTCAGAGAACGAAGTAATGAATTGCAAGTATAGGTTCAAGCACATACATTGTTTAGAGAGCTGATCAAGAACTTAGATTGTATTTCTCCCCATGAAGCAGGAGATGTGTGACACAATCCAGAGGAGAAAAGGGAATTGGAAGAGAATGTTGAATATTTTAAATGTACTACAGAAGGACCTGTGGAGGAACTTCCCTGGGGGTTGGAAGGCTTTGTTGAAGATTTATTTCTGATCAGATACAAGGCAAGAGGATGGCACCAATTCAGATAATTCTGAAATTTTCCTCTGAAATCCTTAGCAACACGGATTTAGAACCAGAGATGACAACTTGGTGGAAGTGGCCCTCAGGGCTGAGGGTTCAACCAAAGACAATAGAAGATCAAAGAGGCAAAAGAGTGATTAAACTGATTATACACTGGATTCACAAAGAAGGAATGATTTGTAAGTATTTACTAACGGAAAAAATGAAGTACTATAGAATTAAACTTTGTAGAACATTGAAGAATAAAGTGAGAGATAGGATTGAGAGAATTAGAAATTTGAGAGATTCTTATCAGAAAATGTGATATCATAGGTCAGGTTTTTAGATGTGGGAAAGTTATGGGCAGTGAGAGAATCTAGGGAGCCCCCCTGATGTGGGTTAGAGATGATGGATATTGATACTGAAGGGGTTGAATATCTACAAGGATGTTAGCTGGATCATTCAGTTCCAACACCCACATTCACATGAGTAATGGCAGGACCAGAAGGATGAGGGAAATTATTACTAGAGAAGACAAGAGAGGATAGATGAGTCAAGGATCAGGAATGTTCCAGTTCTTTGTAATTGTCTATACAGAGAGAGAAGTCTGCAATGTCTACTGTAGTCAGGAATGCAAGGCATACTGAGTTATCTGGTCCCACAGATCAGGAGGAATCTCATGTATACTTATCCATTGCTAGCACACGCAGAGGTCCAGGATTATTTCAGAGACCTAATGGTATCATTCCAAGATTCCAAATGGAATTTTTGTCCAAGTAAGTCTTGTGGTCCTTGGACAGGTTCAGCAAAGGTAGGAACAAATAGGGAAAGGAAATCAGTCTGCAAAGGAAACCTACTGTGTGTCAAACACTGTGATGAACACATTGCACAGATCACCTCATTTAAATTTCACAATAATTCTTCTGTAAGGACTATCATCATCACTACTTTGAAAACTAAAGGAACCCAAAGTTTCTGGAATTTAAGCAATTCCTAAAGCTCATACATCTGTTCCTAAAATTCATACAGCTATTGATGAGACTGGCCTTTGTACCAATGCCCTTTTACTCTAAAACCTAATCTTTTCCACTGTATAAAGTTCATGCAATATAGGAAAAATTAGCTCCTCTCTCCCCTGCATCTATGAATAGGTCTTGCTGTGCTTAAGGCAGCCCTTGTAGTCTGTTTGCCTCAACCATCATGAAGGGCTCAGGAATTGGCACAGAATCCAAGGGACCAAAGGTATTTGATTTCAATACCAAGATTAAGTTTGTGTTCTCTTGGACACAATCAAGAGAGACTGGAGCTGTGAGGCAGCAGGCGGGCATCCTGGACCACTCAAGGGAAGCCTACTCTGAGCCTACGGATAACACCAGCAAGTGAAACTGAGAAATGCAGAGAGGAGAAGGAATTCTTGGTCCATATTTCTTGAATAGACTAAACCTTTCCTAAAGCCTACATCTGTTCAGTTATGTGAGCCAGTGAGTTCCCGTTCTGCTTAAGGCAGTTTTGGTCAGAGGTCCTAACTGATTCAGTACTGAGCTGTGAGTTGCAAGCATTTGCAAGCAAACCAGAGCTTAAGGAAATAAATTCGTGGAAAGCAGAAGCTGCCTTGAGCACACACCTTTCCCTTTCAGTATCTTATTCTTGATTTCCTGCCCACTCAGGCAATATCTAAAGATTTGCTCGGTGGTTGCTATGGTTTGAATCAAGTTTGTCCTCTCCAAAATTCATATTGAACCTTAATGGTCAATATGAGTTATTAAGAGTGGGACCAGATGAAAACATTAAGGAGTAACTAAGGCTCTGCCTTCATGAATGGATTAATCTATTCATGTGATTCACAGATTAATGGGTTAATGGATCATCTCAAGAGTAGGTCTGCTACAAAAGACAGTTTGGCTGTGTATCCTAAGCACTCTTTGGTCATGTGACACCCTGTGCCACCTCAGGGCTCTGCCAACAAGGCCATTATCAGATGTGGCCCCTCAGCCTTGAGCGGGACCATGGTTCAAAAGCAACCTTCCTTCAAATAACTTACCCAGTCTGCAGTATTCAGTCATCAGCAACAGAAAGTGGACTAAGACAGTAATTCCTTTTTTTGTTTGTTTACAAAGAATCTTCAAAAAAAAAGCAATAAAACAGGCAAGCAGGTTTAGCAAGGTTATGGTGCAAGGTCACAAAGCCATATACAGAAATCTAGTGTTGGCCTATATACAAGCAATGAACAATTCAAAAGTAAAATTGTAAAGGCACAAGTTACAACATCACAAAAAAGCTTCAAGTAACACTGCTGTATAAATCTACCAAAATACATTCATTACCTGTATCCTAAAAACTATAAAAACTGATCAAAAGTACTCAAATATAACCTAAGTATGTGCAGAGAGACAATATGTGTGAATTGGACAAATATCAAAACATTTATTCTCCCTAAACTTATCTATAGATTCACCTCACTATCTATCAAAATCTCAGCAGAATTCTTTTTTTTCTTCTTCTTCTTTCAGTGAAGAGAGGCATTGAATTTACTTCTCGACAGGCCATGAGGATGACAAAGGAGGCCACTGTGTTTTTTTTAACTCTTAACTATTTTTTATATGCACATATATATAAACATATACATGGTTTTTCTTTCAGTTTGTCACACAAGTGAAACAATACAATGATGACACATGTGTGACTTATTTATTTCACTGACAAGTATGTTCTCAAGGGGCATTCACTGAAGTATAAAAGTGTCCGGATTATGATTCTTTATAACTGAGTAGTATTCTATTACATAAAAGTGCCACCTTTTTTGTCCATTCCTCAGTTGATGGACATTTAGGTTGTTTAAAAGATCTGGCTACTATGAACTGTGCAGCTATAAACATGGGTGCACATATATCCCTGTGGTATGATGTTTTTAGTTCTTTTGGGAAGATACCCAGAAGGGGAATAGCTGGGTCAAATGGGACCTCCAGTCCTAGGTTTTTGAAGAATCTCCACACTGACTTCCACAGTTGCTGCACCAGTCTGCATTCCCACCAACAGTGGAGAAGGGTTCCTTTTTCTCCATAGTCCCTCCAGCATTTGTTATTGGTTGACATCTTAATGCTAGTCATTCTTTCTAGGGTGAGGTGGAATCTTAGTGTTGTTCTAATTTGTAACTCTCGAATGATCAGTGCTGTTGAACCTTATTTTCTGTTTGTACTTCTTCATCTGAAAAGTGTGTGTTCGTCTCAGTTGCCCATTTTTGGATTGGGCTAAAACAGTAATCCCATCCTTACTTCAGGAATACTGATCTATATACATGAAGCCTAGCAGTCTACTCATTTTCCTCTAGAGCTATACCGTGTCCTAGACACTCTTGAAACTCTTACACGTCAAACAGAAATGAGTTCAGAAGTTTCCCTTGGCCCTGAACTAACTTCTTGTCAACAGATTCACTTTTCTCTGAAAAACTGAGTTTATCACACAGAAATAGAGGTGACTATTTAGAAAAATAGTAAGAAAGCTATACTTGAACTGGAACAAGGTGAAAAATTCAGTCTCACTTGATGTCCTATTGTTTACCTATACTTTACATAATAGTTTAAATTATAAAGAGAAGGGAGGAGGCAAGAAAATGAAATGGGAATTTCTCCCGAATGATAATGTTTTTCATCTTGGATAATGTTTACTCTAAAAGAAGATAAGCAAAATGTTTTTATATACTCCAAATATTTTATCGCTATTGATAATGTCTGCAATGTAGAAACGAATCTATCCAAAATTTGGATTTTCAGGTAGACAAAAAAAAAATCTCAATGCTGGGTCAGTATTTGTTTTTGTCTTGCTTTCTTTTTGTGGTGCTGGGGATCAAACTCAGGCCTCATACGTGCTAGGCAAGCACTCCACCACTGAGCTATAGTCCAGCCCTGTTATGAATTTTTATGTTACCTATCAGGCTATCAGACTGTGTGAGCTATACCCTGGTTCTTTGTAGGCCATTAGAATCACTCCTTCTCCTAAGTCTTTTTAGAGTGTAACAGACAAAGTTCCTATAAGCTTCAGAAATGTAAGGGCTACAAAAACAGAATTACCTAGTGGGTCAAGAGCTACTTAGCAGAAAAGAGGTAGAGATGATTTCACTTTAAGGAAGTAGAAGTTAAGCTACTATTTGAAGGAGATAGTGCGATGTGACAAACAGGGAGATATTTGAGCCATCTGTCACCTTGAGAGGCAGGTCCAGCATTCTTGCAGGTGAAGACAGAACTGAGGCTTGTTGCCCAGTCTTTGCAGTCTCTCTCATGCTTGGAGTTAATCTTGATTTCCAAACTGCACCACTCCCACATCCATGGAGCATCTTTTCCTAATACACAGAAAAATCACCTCCAACTTCACACTGGCTCCGCAGCATCTATTCCATTCACATATCCCCTGGGGAGTGTGAGAGAGACACCATAAAGGTGACAAATTGACAAGAGCCCTGAGGCACTGACACTTAGTAATAAATATGTATGTAGCTAGTAACGATGGAGATGTGCTTACTTGGGTGATGAGGTGCCTGGAGGGAACATCAGGACCAGCCTTCAAAACAGGGGTTCCCCAGAGCCTCCTGAAGAGTCAGAGCTGGGTTCAGGCACGGACTCCGATGAAGGACTGCATGAGCGGGGCCAGCTGGGGCTGGGAACTGGCTATTTTTATCATCTGTAATACTGATGGCTGAAAATTGCTGGATATTGCGTGAGAGTTCCCTCACAGAATTTGGATGAATCATTTTCCCCAACCACAGTTCTGAAGCAAACATTCTCTTACACATTTGTGCCAGATAGAAATTTCATTAGAAGTTTGTCCTTAGGGTGTGTACTTTAGACCAATATACCTCACAGGCTCAGATCTGAAATCAGAACCTTGAGTTCAGGTCCCTGCCTCAGCCCTCCCTGGCTCATAAAAAAAGCTCTGTTCAATTCTCTCTCTCCCTAGGCAGCAGGAGCATATGTTTTACTCCAAAAAGCATCAACAGATCCAGAGAAAATGAGTAACATTTCTTATTTTATATATATATATATATATATATATATAATTTATTTATAAAGCACACACAACATGCACACCCCAAAAGATACAAAAAACCAAAACTGACCCAAGTCCAGTAAGTGTTATTAAAATACTAGCAATACACTTTCAAATTTTTGCCTGGAAAACATGTTATGGGTCTAGAAACCCAGTGGAAATTTGTTTAAACTCATAAACTATTCTTAAGCTTCCTGATTCTTGTTTTAAGGATGATTCTACAGTGATTGAGATGGATACTGCCCCCAAAGGAATTATATTTGGAATTATGTAATTATACAGTTATAAAGGAATTATATATTTTTTTCATTTTTTCATTTCAATATTTATTGAATACATACTATCTTCACAAAATACCTTCAGAAAATGTTATGAACATTTAAAATATGAGGTTTCTGCCCTGTTTTTATAGGTAAAAGGCCTCCAGACAGATCACCTGAGACAGACAAGCTTATTCATATACCAATATCTTGATTAGAGTCCTTTTGAGATGAAAATTCAAATAGAGGTCTTGACTTTGTCCACAGGAAGTAGTCTTATTGTCACAGATAAAGTCTCATCTTTAATTTTATGTATAAATGTAAAAAATAAAATAAAAAGAAATAAGAAATGAATAATACCAAGATCTCTTGTCCCCCAAAGACCCACGTTACTTTTGTATTTGAACTTAGGTATGACTAACATACCTCACATACAGAAAGATCAGAATAGCTGTAGATAGGAGTGAAGATTACTTGATGGAGATATAAAATAGAAAAGAAAAATATATAGCAAAATATTAATCAATGGATTATCACTGGGGTGTCTGTAGATATTTCTGATCAATTTGTTATCTACCTTTTGATTTTTCTATTTTTGACATATTTTCAATAAATAAGAATCCAGTAAATACTGTAAAAATATTTAAAGTGCTTATTCTTTTCCTTTTCTTCTCATTCCTTCCCAAACAATACATCTTTGAGCTATTAGTTAAGGCAGAACAAGACATCTTGGGAGAGATGGGGTGGACCATAAAGCTTCAATGCAGGGTGTCAGAGCCTGCACCAGGTGGGCCAGCATCACCCAGGAGGATTGCCTAACTTGGTGTGCTGCCATGGTAGGGATATTTTCCATGAGATGGACCAGCACAAGAGACTGAGGAGGTGAACAGGGAATATCTGTTAAAGGCATCCTAGTATGGGGAGTCAGAGATCAGGTGGAGAAAGGAATGTGTCCACACTTGGATCCAGGTCCCTGTGGGTCAGCAAACCAAGCGGGGTTGGCTAGGCACTCACAGAAATGGAGAGCCTGGCAGGCAGAGCTGGAGTCCAAGCAGAGTGCGAAGATGTATGTGCATGGGTGAAGAGTGGCACAGTGTACTGAAGCTTGAGGGTAGGCAAGCATCATGTAGGTGGGTATGTGGGAGGTCGGCAGCCTAGAATTGGGTGTCAGAATCCAAGTGAGGTGAAGAGAGCTCATGTAGGTTGTTCTATCTGTCCCTGTAAACTCTATAATGTCTCAATGCTAATATTCCAACATCTCGTTTGCATCTTCTAAAAGAGAGAATAAGAAAATGTGGGCAAAGGCCAACACGATACTGATTACATTGAAAAAGAAGAAACTCTGCCCCAGAAGTCATTTCACAACATAAGTTTTTAAAAGTTGCTTGAAAAAAAAAGTCTGTCATTTTTCATTTAAGTTTATCTGTCACAACCTCATCTGCAGTTCCCCAGGCTTCAAGCAAAGATTCTTCACCTGCATCTGTGTGACCAGGATTGTAAACTAGCACAGAGGTCTCACTCTTGCCACTAACATGCAGGCAGAACAGCAGTAATTATGATGCCTAATTCACCCCCACAGGAGTGTGATAAAGGAGAGAGGTCTTGGAACCTGACATACAGTAAACAAACACAAGACAGCCTCCTTATCCACCTTAATTCTCAGGTCTACGATAGACACTGATGATTGGACAAATACTCTTTCCCGCCAGGAACCAAGCAATCCCTATGAATATTTTTCAGCGTGAGGCACCAGTTTTCCACAGCCAATAGAAAGTTTTTACAAGAAATAAAGAAGACTTTACAAGAAAGAAAATGCATCTACCAATCCTGTTATAAAAATAATAATAGTTCTTGTTTGACATGATCTACTTCCTATATTGGAGAAAAGAAACTATATAGCAAGGTATCAAAATTTGTTCCAAGACCTGTGGGGAAGAGCAAGATGGAGACTAACAACTGTGAAAACATGTTTAAATTCTAGAGTCTGTAGGGAACAACTCTTGTCAAATGAACATTAGCTCTTCCCAATCTCAAGACAATTTTTAAGTGCTCATTTAGCTTTCATCAGAGGAATATAACCATCAAAGGAATCAGAATCACCTGAAAGTTTGACATCCTGTCAAGAGCAGAGCCCACATGACTTTCCAAGGCACACTGACTTTTTCAAAATGCTTTGCTGTCCATGTGAACTCCTCCTACTGCAGCAGTTTGTTTCTATTCCCCAGAGAGACACACAAGAATGAAGGAGATTGGGAAAAAGGAAGGTATAAAAGTACACGATTATTCTCTTTGAAAATGCAGGAGAATTCATATTAATATTAAATCTTTGAGCGATACTAGCATTTATGGAGAATGTCTAATGTTTTGGGCACTTAAACAACATCATTTCATTTAATACACAAACAACACTTTGAGGTAGGTAGGTCTTGCTCCATTCTACAAACAAAGTGCTACATCTACCAGGAATCAGTAATTGCTCAAGGTGATACAGAGCTGGAATGCAAATTTGGGCTTGTTTGCTTGGAAGCCTGAGACCTTAACCTTATGTACCACTGCTCCTCTATGTCATGAAATATTAAGTAAAGAGAAAAGATTTTTTTCAGAGAAGGTAAAAGCAGATAGCATTTGGAATATGAAATCTCCATTGTTCACAAACTGGACATTTTTCTGGCAGGCTTTTTTTTTCTTTCGTTGTAAATTAAATATTCATATAAACCTGTCAGTGAGGGCAGGGAATGAGGGGAATGGCAAACACTGTCTTCAATAAGGAAAATGTTCTGCTCAGTGAGTAGAAAGAGTTTGCAGCTAATGATACCAGCTAAGAGATAGGAGAAATGATGCAACCTTCAGGAACCACAGAGAGCCTCCAGGAATTGTGAAAAGAAGTACTGTGTGAGTGTGTATGGCTTCTCCTTATTCATATTACTTCTGTTTTTTGTCTTCTCTGAAATTTGCATAACTGATTCCTCTTCTATTCAGTCATTTGTAGCAAAATGTACACATCTGGAAAATACAGTGTTGAGTGAAATAAATCAGACATACAAACCTGTATACTGTGTAGTATCTCTCGCCTGAGTAAGGCAAAGTACAAACTAAGAGAAAAACAAAAGGAGAACAGAATGAGACAAGGTGACAGGTCTCTTGCAGATGCAAAGGGTTTCAGGGGACCAAGAGCAAGGGGTGAGGAGGGTGGGATGAGGAAATAGGTAGAGTGAAGTTATACAAGGTACAAAGTCCTAATAACCTCGATGAACATAGATGTTATATGCTACAAACATGAGCTAAGGTTAATAGTATCAACAAGAAAAAAAGCGGTAAAGGGAATTTTGGAAAGAAACAAGCTGTGTTATGTACATGTGCCAGCTCCCCAAGATGACTGTAAAAATGCATGTACAGCAGACATGTAGTAATAATTTTAAAAAGAAGCGCTGTAACCAGAGTTCCTCAGAGCTATGATTCAAGTAACCAGCACTGGCTAACTAGTCAGAGGAATCCAACAGAAGAGGAGAAAAAGGAAAACGAAATTGCAAGCTAAGAAGAACAAAGAAATAACTAAGACTCTGAAAAGGCAACTGGCCCATTAAGGGCAAAGATGGACACCAGCCCAAGAAGAAGGATTCCAGGTGGAAACCACAAGAGGTAACAATAGAAAACCACAAGGAGGCAAGTGGCGAGAATAAAGGAGAGAAGGCTAGGATGCTGTGGCCCTATGCTAAAGAAGAGCTAGCACTTTATAAATATTAATTAACTCAGTCCTTAAAGTGATTCAGTGTTGTTAGGTCAGAAGTTGTTGCTCTAATTCACAGATGAGAAATTAAAACACAAAGATTTGAACTCACTTTCCAAGTTACCAGGTGGAAGATGGTAGAGATGGGAATCATGAATTGAAAGTAGGGAGCCAGGAGACACTAGTCTTAGCTTCCCCTTTGTTGCCTTCCTGTTTTATTA
>RJWM01040052.1:0-18242 GCA_004363535.1 Dasyprocta punctata
GAAGTACTGAAAAAAGTTTCTATTTTATAATAACGTAGTTTTTAAGAAACAGAATCCAGATCTATTTTTGAAAGAGGGATGAATGTGAAATACTTCTACGAATCTTAAAGGATTTAATTTTATTTAACTTCTCCCCTAGCTTTGATTTCAGTGTCATTTTCCTGTTATGTATATTAGAGGAAGTGATTATAATATTGTGTGAGCTGTAGAGAGTAGTAGGTTCCACCTCAAATCCTTCTTGTCAAGTACTAACTGCTGAAATAAGAAGGAGCACAAAGAAGGTTTTGACAAAAAAGAGAAGGAATTAGGAAACCAAAGGGGGAAAGAAACATGAGACATTTCAAAATTAGTAAAGAGGATGATTGGCTACCATCATTCCTGCTCTATTTTTCTCAATTACAAAGTTCTAATCTCTGAGCTGTCAACTCCTCCACTGAACAAGGCAATTTGTATATTGCAAATCTAATGCTATGAAAGTATCAAATACAATGTCTACTAACACCTGCCATGGGGTAAATATAGAGTTATTTGTTTGTACATAAAGTCATCTGTGGAAGAAAATTATTATGTCTAAAATATAAGTGAATATTTATTGGTTTATGTCAGAATTTCACAATTCATGCTAGTATTTTTCTCCTGTGTGTCACCTCAAGATAAGTTATACTAGATGACTTAATCTTTGTGGGAGAGAATGCCGTTTTTTGCTAGTATTTAAAAATACATCTTCTGTGGTAAATTTAGAATGTTTTATGTGTTTAAATCTCAACAATTCTTAAACACTTTATCAATCACTATATTTCTGTAGAAAGTACAAGGTTTACATAAATACATTCTGTTCACACAATTAAGACTTTAGAAACAAATTTAAGGGATGCATCTCTACAGAGAGCCCTTTCCAGGTCTTGTAGCAGTCCAGGAACTTTATATTTATAATCCTAAAGGAAAACTTTGGAATTCTAGTGAGTTAATTCCAATCTACCAATTCCAGTGCAGTGCATATTGAGAATAAACACATTATGGCATATCTATTGTGGGGAACCAAGGGGGTTCTAAGGCCAGCTGCAGTGATGGCAACCCAGGACAAAGACCTTGATCCAGGGCCAAACTTGGATTTTTTCATTTGTGAAGGGAGTGCCTCGATGATGAATGACTATGAGAATGGCGGGAAGTACTTGAGTGCTGTGAGCTGGGCTAGGTAGGAGGCCTGAAATCACCTCTACATTGTGCACAGAGAAGGGTATGCAGAAAGAATAGTCTGCATAACACAGCTGAGGTAGTATGTAGTGCAGGTGCTTCAGCTCTGATGTGTAATCTTTTATGCCCTGGAAAGTCATAGCCTCTTATCTTGAGGCTGGATCCAAGCCACCAGCATGGAGAGTAGCTCTCTTTCTGGCCTGGTGCACAGGTGTTTCTTGGGAGTTATGGGGGTGGAGAAACACTGTCCTGTCCCCTTGTTGCAAAGACTACACACCTGCACCTCAGCTTGACCAAACTGAAGTGCTTAAAGCCAATTAAAGAGATAAGGAAAACTCCTAGCCAGCTCTGCTCACAAGAGTACATGGAAATAGGACCAGGCTTAGCCAAAATGGAGATAATTGTTCTTCTTCCAAGGACAGTCCTCCAGGGGGTCCTCCACACACGTCGTTAAATTAATATTTCCAAAACCTTAAGCAAATTTTCACCAATCTATTCATTTCATATCATTTGTTTACTCAACAAAATTTGCTTACAATACATCAAAGTCAAAAGTATTCAGGAAAACCATTCAATTCATGCTTTCTCTTTCCAAAACCTCAGAGAAAGTGAAAAGAATACATTTTAGTAAAATCTACTACTGCAAAGAGGCAACTATCATATTGCAGAATTTAAAATAACCTCATATTATAGACTTTAAATATTATGTATAACAAAAAATAATAACGATGATAATGAGGATGATGAAAGAGTGATTTGCTGGAGATTTTGTGGTTACAAGTACAATTTGTCAAAACTATTTGAAATAAAGAAATGCACACAAGAATCTACAAGTCAGAAATTGATAAACCACAATAAAGTATACAAGAGGGCTCTCATGCTTGTGGTCCTATGGTCTGGATTGCTTTCCTGAAGGCTTCTTTGACATCTTTGTTTCTCAAACTGTAGATGAGAGGATTGAGTAGGGGGTTGATGATGGTGTAGAATAGGGCAGCCACTTTGTCCCTCTCCAGGGAGTAGCTGGAGCTTGGTTTCGAGTACACAAAGAGCAAAGATCCATAGAAAAGGTTGACAGAGACCAGGTGGGAAGCGCAGGTAGAGAAAGACTTGCGCCTCCCTGAGGCTGAGCGGATCCTCAGGATAGCCAGGAGGATGTTGAAATAGGAGACAAGGATGATGATCAGGCAGGAGAGGACTGTGAACCCCACCACACCAAAGAGGACTTTTTTGTAGACCCTGGTGTCTGTACAAGACATTTTTACCAGTGGTGGAGCATCACATATAAAGTGGTCAATGATATTTTCACCACAGAAACTCAGCCTGAAAGTGTTGGCAGTGTGGGCAATGGCATTTAGAAGCCCTGCTACATAAGAGCCAGCGACAAGCCCAGTGCAGAGAAAGGAGGACATGGTGCCTGAGTACAGCAGCGGGCTGCAGATGGCCACATAGCGGTCATAGGCCATGGCCGCCAGCAGGTAGCACTCTGTGTAGGCAGCAATGCAGGAGAAGAAGAACTGCACCCCACATCCAGCCAAGGAAATGCGCCTATCTTCAGAAAAACAATTGGCCAGGATTCTGGGGGTGTACACCGAGGTGTACCAGAAGTCCAAAAATGACAGGCTACTGATGAAAAAGTACATAGGTGTGTGCAGCCGGGAGTCAATCTTAATTAAGAGAACCAGGGTCAGGTTCCCGGACATGGTCGCCAAATAGAGCGTGAGGAATATTCCAAAGATGATCAGCTGCCAGCGGGGGTCTGCTGAGATGCCCAGCAAGATGAACTCAGTCAGGACGGTGCGATTTCCCACTTCCATGTCCCCAAAGGCCAATTCCTGATTGTTGGGTGGAGGAGAAGAAAAGAACTTAGTGATACATTCTATGAAGAGATATCAAGTGTATATCATCTGCTTAACAATTATGAGCAGGTGTATGGACTCATTCCTTACTGGCCAGAATGATTGGACTTCAGTCTGTAACTTCGGAAGATCATTGGAGTCGGGTCAGAATTTTCTTTTGAACAAGAGCTTTTGTATAATAACAGTTTAATTCAGGGTTAGCCCTTTATCAAGTGGTGACTAAAAGAGAGCTGATAAAGATCCCAAATGGATTGCTAAGAAGTGGAGGACTGAGCACAAGTTACACACATGAAAAGGCCTAATTTTTGGTGTATAGTCTGTACTTTTAAAATTTCTATCCCCTTTTGCAAGTTAATGAGAACCTGTGTGTCACGCATTGTGCTTACTTTTTTTTAGGAATATCAAAGTACTCCTCCCATTATCCTACTGTAAGTGCACATGACAACAACAACAAAAAAGAACTGTCACCAAGTCTGTGCCATTTCCTAACCAAGTACCATAAATGCTTATAAGGATGAAATAAATAACAGTCCTTCATAAATTTTATTTTCTCCCCCTGTTCCAATAGCCAGGGAAGGAGTCAGTTCGTTACTGGGTCAATATCCAAAATGCAAAGGTAAAAAATATTTTTTAAATACAATATGCTTTTAAAGATGAGGAGCATAAGGAGTGGGTCTATAGCTGAACAAGTGCCTGCCTGACAGGCACAAGGTCCTGAATTCAATCTCTGGTACCAAAAGAAAAAAAATGTTAAAAATGAGGAGTATAGTTGTGCAAGATCATGTGCAAGACACAGAGCCAAGAGCAAAACAGCTTCTCACTGAACCAAGGGTTTTCTTAACAGATTCCAAGTACAACAGTGTACTAGTAAAATATGGTGAATGTTTAAATTAAAAAAAAAAAACTTACTATGGTAAAAGACACATTTCCAAGAATGATAGGCTAAGCTTGTTCAAAACAATGGAGAGGGTTTTGAGAATTACTGTTTTACTTGTGTGTGTGTGTGTGTGTGTGTGTGTGTGTCTTTTATTATAACAGGGTTTTTAGTTAAATATTCACCATATGCCTGTTACCACTCTTACCAGAGGGTAACTGTTTTCTGCCATTTCTTCTAAGGCTTTAGTTTACTGTAAAAATGAATTTATTTATCTATAAAAATATTTAGAGATATTTGTCTTAATATCGCTTTGTTTCGGACTTTCTTCTGGGTGGTATGAGATTACATTCATGGCTAAAGAATTTCTCAAACCCTAGCATTAGAAGGATACAATATTTAAATATTAAGGAATTGGGAGATCACGAATCCTTCAAGTTTATAGCCTGAAACTTCAAGTGTTCCAGAAGACTCTGAAGAAAGCTAAAAAGCATTTATCAACTGTACTACTCATTTTTAAAAGTATATAATGTAGCAAAAAAGCATATTTTAAGTTTGTATTTTGGACCATTGACCCAGTAGCCAACTGACTCCTTCCCTGGCTATTGGAACAGAGGGAAAAAATAAAATGAATAGAGGATTATTATTTGTTTCATCCTTATAAGCATTTACAGTCAAGTTAAGGTAAAGGAAGCTTTTTAACTGGAATGCAAAAGCAAGACTGCTGCCCCTGGTCTTAGTGGTTCTGGTTGTTAGAGATAAAGGGATCCTCATCTTTCCATTGTACTTCTGAATGTTGAACAAAAGTATCTTGGCAGGTTCTGAGTATTATATAGAGATATATAAAATACTGGATCATAGTCACTAACTCAGGGGTGGCTCTTAAATCATGTCATCACCTGTCTATGCAAGAAAATCTCTTTCACTTTTTCTCTGTTGTTTATGTATTTTATTTTGTTTAATGTTTTCTTTCCCCATGTTTTGTGTTGGTACAGGATCTTGCTATATTGCCCATGCTGGTCTGAAACTTGTGAGTTCAAGTAATCCTCCTAATTCAGCTTTCTGAACAGCTGGGACTTCTGATGTGCACCACCTCCATGCCTGCCATATTAGCTGTATTTTTATCAAAAGATAGAGGAAAATGGAAATAAACATATGGAGTAAGTTTCAATTTTTTGGCTGACCAGAGAAAATGCAAATAATTAAGTGTACACTGTCTTGGCTATCATTCAAAGTTTTCCAAGAAGAACAAATATTAAAATGAGATCTTACAAATGAGAAATATTTCACAGAATGACCTCCTTATGTGAGATCAGGAGAAAAGGGGCAGAAATTAGATCACAGTCACCTCAGAACTCTTACACAGAGAGATCCTGGAGAGAGGACAGGAAGGGGTAAGTAAAGGTGATGAAGAGAGACACGTTGGGTAGGCATAAGCCTGAAGTATCAGCAGACCTCAAGCATTTGGGGAGATATAGCAATTTGAGTCCGCAGTTCTGTGACATTAAAATTGTAAACATTACAAGAAACTAATGCAGCCCAAGAATGAATGACAGGAGCTCTTCTCTTTTTTCCTTCTGTTGAGATCAGTCACCCAATAAAGAAGGAAAAGGGAAGCACTAAAAGCTCACTGTAAGTTTAGAATATGTTGTACCAAAGGCCTTTTTATCTTGGGAAACAAGATTTAAGACCATCATTCATGATTTGCTCTCTAACAAACAATTTCTACTTGCATTACAATTTTTCTTTAAAATATTCGAGAAGTCAAAGACAAGATATTTTCAAAATATATATTTGGTAATAAAGACTTCCTGTTTCTATTTATGCACAAGATAGTATTACGTTTTGGAAAGTGTGGGTAATTAAATTGGATGAAAGTTTGAGAATACTGCATTAGAAGACCCAGTGTTCTAGTTATGGTACTGACTTCGGTGTGCATGACAATTATAGCACATCACAGTTTCTTTCAAAGGTTTTTACACTACAGAATACACAATGAGCTCATTTGAAATGGACCAAAGGCATAAATATAAAAACATAAACAAATAACTCCCCAGGGGAAAATGTGGAAGAAAAGTAGCTTGATATTTATCTCTGCAGTGATCTCTTTATATACAACCCTAAAGTCACAAAGAGATTAAAATTAACTTGCAATTCATTCGTGTGTTACAGTGCTAAAAATAAATAACCATAATTCCTTATTGATTTCAGAGAACAATCTTTTTTCACCTCCTGAGTCCTGCATGGTGTGGGGGTTTGTTTTCAGGAAGAGTTTGCTGTCATAACCCCTGGAGAAAGACAAGCCTGTGTCTCAGAGGCATGAAAGAGGCCCACAGACAGATGAACGAAGTCAGTCTACATGGTTCAGCCCTCAACTGACTAAAAGCTGACTACAGATTTGAGCAAACCTAGATCAGAGCCCAGTGGGCTGGCAGAGACAGATTCAAAGGTCTGGGGTTCTGCTGGCTTCCAAGTCTACTCCATTGCATGGTAGCTTTGCAATCTTGGGGGAGTCTCTGAACGAGCAGCCAACCTACACTCTTCGTCTCTGAGCATGTAAGGGATTTTCAATGCATGTCCCAGACAGTAGAAAGAAAACATATCAAAAAGTGTTACTTGTTTTTTTTCCAAGAGACAGGAATTGTAACTCGCTAATGTATAAAAGTTGAATTTCTGAAGAAATAAATTTCAGCCAGACTCATGTAAGAGATAAGCATAAGCCAGATGGTATAAAGATTTTAGCACTGAATATTTTGCTAATATTAGCTTAAATTTTTCTCATCTATTGGCATAAAATATTTTGAAGTTCATATAATTGCATTGCCTTTTGAAAATATATTGTAGCACATTTCAAGTATGAAATGCAAGTATTTTTAACAGTAGCCATCCTACTATACACGCGCATCCCTAGTCCTTGCTCATTTGTAACCAAGAGTCTGTACCCTTTGAACATCTCCCTATTTCCCTACCCCCCATCTTTCAGCAATCATCCATCCTGCTCTTTAATGCCACAGTTACTGTGGGGTCACACTATTTGTTTTATACATTTCACTTATGTAATGTTTCCCACATTCACCCATGTCACAATGCCTTTTTCAATAGAAAAACATTTTAATAAAAAACCTCCTGTAGTTCATGTGGAATCAGAGAAGATCATGTATAGTCAAGCAATCTTAAGAAAGAAGAATTAGGCTGGAGTTCTCACACTTCCTGACCTCAGACTACATTACAAAACCACACAAAGCAGCATAGTACTGGCGTACATGGTGATGGAGAGGCGTATGACACAAAACTGAGAGCTCAGCAGTCAATCCACATAAATGATTTTACTGGGTGACAATGCAACGGGTCACCAAGAATACACATGGGGAGAGTCTCCTATACATGCTTTTGAGAAAACTGCATATTCTCCTGAAAAAGATATCAATTTGACCCTTACCTCAAACCACTCATAAAAACTAACCTGAAGTCGACTAAAAAGATACAGGTGCAAGCATCTCTATTTCTGTCTTTGTCTCTGTGTCTGTCTACATCTACATCTATAAAATTAATCTGTAAACCTTCAGGGGAAACACATAAAAGAAAAGTTCTTATACTTATCTTGGAAGCAGTTTTTACACGACACTAAAATAACAAAAGAAATAAGTGAAAATAAGCATCTGCTACTACATCACACCTTCTGGAAGTTTGACAAGGGAGTGGCAAGCCTAGAAATGCCATTCATTGGCCTTGGATAGAGGAGTTAAAATTAGGACAGAGCTCTGGAGTTTATCATCTGTGTGATGTTAGGACAGTTGTCTCCTTCCAGGAGCACAAGTCACACATGTGTAAAGTGTTGAATCCCTTTGCAAACAGTAAACTTTTGCAATTTTGAATTGTCAACATCTCCTATAGAATCCACAACAGTACAACATGGTGTGGCACTGCAGATTAAAAATTTGCTTATCCACTGGGCCTGGTGGTGCACGCCTTTAATCCCAGCACTTATCTTGGAGAGTGGATACAGGTACGTGACCCTTCTGAGTTTTTTTCATGAATACAAGTGCATCAGCTTAAAAATGACAGAGCTGACCACACCAAAGCTTCTTGTATGCAACAAACATTGTATGGTGAAGCAGCTGACCCTTCAGCCCTCCCCTGCTCTCCTCACAGGAGCCCTCACAATTCCCTGGAAATAAGGGGACCCTGTGGCATGTGAAAATGAGTACTCTGGAGGTATAGAAAGCACAAGGCTGAGGTTGTGTCCTGTTGATTTCTCCATGGTGTCAGCAGACATCCATCGTCTAGCACAACTCTCCAAGTGAATTTTAAATTGTAGATGAGGATCAGATGTATAGTAGCATGAAGTCTGAAATTGGGATGGAGGGTGTGTGTGTGTCTGTGTGTGCACACATGTGTGTTTGTGTTGCATGCCTGCCTGTGGGTGTGTTTAGAACAGAAGTGATCCATTGAGAGTCATGCTAGATCCTCTCTGCCTTCAAACTGCAGCTAAGATCACAGAGAGGCCAAACTGCTTTGCTGAGCCTGGTGGCAGGAGCTTACCTTGGGTCAGAAAGGCTGGTTCTTGAAAGCAACACCCTTGTCATTTGCTCTGGTGCATGGGCGTGCTGCGATTGGGGCCCAGATATGCAGCTCTGCCACAGCCCATCCAGACTCCGCCCCTACAGCAGCAGAGGGACGTGCACCGTGGGTCTCCAAGGACTCCATTAGGACCCGCCTGGAATTAGAAGTTGATGCTTAACTTAGGATGTGATGCAATGAGGAACGGATGCTTAAAAGTTGATCCAATGGCTCTAACTCAGCATACGATAATTAAATGAATCTGATAATAGAAATTATCCAAATGATACTAAATTGAATTTTCAAAACTGACCTAAAAAAACTGAATTTGCAAAACTTTTGTTTGTCCATATTTTTTGTCCTATTTCTCTTTCCGTGTGTCTCTCTCTCTGTGTCTCTGTCTCACATCTCCCTCTCCCTCGCCCTCTCTTTGCTCCTCTCCCTCTCCTTTTCCCCTCCTCCTCCAGGCAACTGTTCTTCCTTTCATCTATTGGAAAATTCCTATCTGTCTTTGTTCTCATGGACTGAGTTATGATCATCCAAGAATGATTCTAAAGATGTTGCTTCTAGCTCCTCAGAACGAGAATGTGTTTAGAAACAGAACGTTTGAAAGGGTGACTACATTAAAATGAGTTAGTGAAGGTGAACTGAAGTAAAATATGTTTGTTTCCTCATAAATAAGGAGAGCATTCAGGCAACAAAGCATCACCAAATAAGTTGCAATGTAATGCAACAGAGGATGTGATGAAATGACAAGACCATGGGCATCTGTGAGCCCGGAGAGAAGCCACATGAGTAACCAACTCTTCACCCATTACACTTAGCCATCAAACCTGCTGAACTGGAAGGAAATAAATTCCTGTTCTTTAATCCAAGTGCTGTATTTCTGTGGCAAGTTTAGCAAACAAAAACAGGTGGTTATCCATATCAGGGCCCTCTATGTTCTATATGTAAAAAAGTGCTTGAAGTTAGAAAATAGAGTGCATCACAATGTAATATCCTTTACTTTTTAATTCATTCATATGCAAAATTGAAAGGACATGTCATAGAATGTTAGTTTTATAAATGATTCTCTCAGTCAAGAAAGATGATTACTGCACATCTCAATGGATGTGGAGATTTTTGAAATCTTTCTACTTTTTTATTTCTCTTTCTCCATTTTCATCTCCATCGCTATTTCTGTCTAGTCTATACAACTGTTATATCTCCCTTGATTCATTTTTAGTTAACTGTATTGATAATTTTGATGTATGGAATGATCACACTCATCCTAGGTGATTTATATTTGTGCATAATATATTTTGGTCCTTCTTTTTTCCCCATTCCCCTCCCCTTCCTTCAATCCCTTTTCCCCTTCTTATTTACAAAAGCTTTGTTTCCATTTTTTCCTTCTGTTCTCTCTCTTTTTTCCTTTTCCCTTGGTTCCTGAGTTACAAAAGGAAAAACTTGTTTGCTGGAATTTCAGTGACACTGAGCAACATATGCATTCCCTGCTGCATTTATTGTCAAGAATATATGATCTTCAGACTCAAAGCAAAAAAAGAAATGAGAACCAAAAAGAAAAAGGATACTTCTTTCTAGAACCACTTTTTTGAAACAAGCTTATTAGAGCTCTTCTGGTTTCAGTGAGTTACAACACATACACACATGAACACACACACATGAACACATGCATGTGTGCATGAAGTTATACGGGCTGGGTTTACTACTTACAGGTATTCAGATGGGGCAACAGGACCCAGGGTTTCAAGCAGGTGGGAGCTGCATGCTCTGGAGAGCAGCATGGGGTGAGTGATGGGTCTTGTACTGCATGAGCTCCTTGCACTGCAGATGAAAGACTAAAATCCAGCCTGTTAATTTGCTGAAGCTTTACTCCTGATGATGTTGTGGTAAAAATGCAAGAAATACCACAGGCTGTGAACGAATACAAGCGAGCTTTATTAGCTGGCAGATGGTGGTCAGCCATCAGCTAAGGCACCGTTCCTGAGACTTTGTTCTCAGGACTTTTTACACATTTACCAGGCTCCACAGTAACCATAGCAACTACATGACTTCACCTGGAATTTTTCAAGAATGTGACAAGGTCTTTCCACATATCTGAGTCATCAGTCAAATAGGATGCAGGCAATGGTCAGTGAGCCCGCGGTTTGCAGTAACTGTTTGTTCCTCCTTTGTGCATTTTATGGTTCACTGGGAGGGGGTTTTGAGGAGTGAGTTCATGCAAACATTAGCTTCAGGTAGAATGGAGTCCTAAAACAAGAATGGAATCACTTTTGCCATATCTATAAGATTATCTTAAAAGCAGATAATTAAGGTTAAAGGCGAATGCAGTAAGAAAATGGGCATCTACATGAGAGCCACCCTATTTTGCAGACCACTGGCACTTGTTCCACCTCCATTTTGCTGCCTGTTTTTCAGTTTATGCGACCTCCCTCTGTCCTGATCTTCCCAGCCTCTAGGAATTATTCCATCACAACTGACTTTTGTACTTTCCACCTATGAGACGGTACAAGTGGTATTTGCCTTTGTATGTTTGCTTTACATCACATATCATCCTCTAGTTCCATCTATTTTACTAAAAATGACAGCTTCATTTTTTCTTGTGGCAGAGTAATGACCCACTGTAAATTTTCTTTTAGATCTCTGGAAGAAAGGTATTCAGTTTCCATCAAGAAAAAATGAAAAACAGAGGAAAATGGTAATTATATTGATTTAATCAGTCATGCCATATGCATGTATTGAAATATTGTATTTTTATGTGAGGTTGTTACTCCATTTAATTTTTTTCCTCTTAGGATTTTTATGTGAGAATAGATAAATAACTTTAGTGGATTTCAGTCCCTTTCAGATTTCATTAAATGATATAATTCTTGCATGTATTGAAATACTATTTTCAAGACAACAATACACAATATATTAACCATTGTTAATCTCCTACTATCTTCTTTTGAAGTTCTCTATCATTGTTAATTTCTTAATATCCTGTTTTGAAACTCTGTGTCATTGTTTTTAATTGTTTTCGTTATTTGTTTAAAATAAAAAAGAAATGCTGCATTAGTATGTGAAGTTATTATATGTTTATGAAAATAAAAGTAAAAATAAAAAGTAGGTACCCAAAATCAAGGAAGTCTTCACTAAAACATGACTCTAAGGGCACCTGTATCTTGGACTTCTGTCCTTGAGAGCTGTTATATTAAGAGAACACAGTTACGTGGTGCAGGACACCAGCCAGTGTCATCTGGTAGCCTGGTCACATTCAGACAGTGCCACAGTTATTACCCACCCCCTTGACAGTTGTGGAAAAAGAGGCACAAGGTGAGGTGGACAGTGAGATGCAAAGTTTTGATCTGCAATCTGCTTTGCACAAAGCTAAAACCTACGCTTTCAGCACCATACCAAGTTGCCGTGGCCTCATCTTCTCTGAGTATTCAGGTCACCATTCTCCATGACAGAAATCAAGCATTGAACAAGAAAAGGCCCTGCTTTGATCTCTGTGAATCACGAGCACAGGTCAGTTCTTCCTCTCTCTGGAAGTCTTTCCTCTGGTGAATTACGCCAACTTCCGGAAACACCAGCTGATCTATCCAAACCCTTTTCAAGTCTGTGTTCTTCCTGTCATTTTAGCAGTAACTATATAGTAGGAGCTGGGCTTACTACTTGATATAAGTTATCTATTTCATATAAATTTTATATTCTTAGGGGACATGTGCTACAGGGATAAATTTTTGTTGAAATTAAAAACATACAGAACTGCAAAATATTACGTAGTGTTATTGTTGACAGAATATCAATAAGAGAAGACAATGGTGGATGAGATGACTTTCTGTATTATTTCAATCATGAGTTTTAGAAAGAATATCAAAAATTAGGTACTGAGGAGGTTGATCTTATCTTGTCTCTTTCTGCGCTACCATGAGGTCACTCTAAATGAGGAAAATCAGGGACTCTGAGAGGAGCAAGGAGATGGCTAGGATGAGAGCGCGTCCACCAGGCAGAGCAGTGCTACACCCTGGGCCCTGACTCTGCCTGCTGAGCTGTCTCCGCGCACCCAGCTCCTCCCAGCCTTGCGCTGCTGTGCTGTAGAACTCCCTTTCACCAGTTCTAGCTCTTTGTCCCTTCTTGAAGAAAGGAGGCAAATAACCATGGACTCTGACTCCGCCACTCTCTAGGGAAGATGACTGAGAGAGCAGGGAGGTCTGGTCGGTGGTGATGGCTTGGTTCTTACAGGTTGCTACTCATTGGCATTCATTATTTGAAGTTCAGAGAGCATTCATTTCCAAACTTTAAGGAACCATTTGCTCAGTCCTAAGCAAGTGTCAGGGGAAATAGGTCATCTCAGCAGCTTTAAACACAAGGGTCAATCTCTCAGAGCAAAGCAGAGCTCTTTGGCTCCCTGCCTTTGGACTTGGTCTACACCACAGGCTCTCCTGAGGTCCAGGCTGCCCACCAGAACAGCAGCTTCAGCTCTTGTGGGTTTGGATCTTGCTGGACCATCATGCTTTGATTTTGGACTACCAGTTGATATGATATATATACACATACACACACAAACACATTCTGTAGAATCTGTTTGTCTGAAAAACTCAGATTAATGTAGCCACTGAGTCTTGTAGTACAAGAATTATTTAACTGCTTTTAAATAGAGTCAATGTGAGACAGAAATATTTCTGCATAGAAGAAAACATATAAATATTTGTATTTTTTTATTACAACTTGTTTGTCTAAAAGAGTCAAATTGGAAAAGGCTTTAAGAATATAAAATTTGTTTGTGTCTTGAGGAAGAAAATTCCCTTGAGAATTTACAGCATAGCATCAAATTTTGTGTAAGATTCAGTATTACAAAGGCATGAATTATAGCAAAACATTCTGGAGTGCACAAAGGCTTACTGTTAAACTACAGTTAAAGGGCCAGGAGTTTGGCTCAGTGTCTTAAGTGCCTGCTGGCAGGTGTGAGGTTGTGAGTTAAATCCCCAGTACTGACAAAAAACCAAAAAACTGCAGTTAAACAGACTTCAAAACATCAATTCAACAGGCTGAGTTACATTTTGTTCTTATTTATTTAATTATGTTCTTATTTCTTTTTATATTTTGTTAGGTTTATTATGAGCTGCACAACATCTTTTTTATTTGGTTTTGATAGCACTATTCATACAAGTTCCTGCCATCGAAATGCTATTTCCATGCAAAAATAAAATGAACACACTTTTAAGTAACCAGAGGCCACAGTGTTGGTGTATACCCTGGTCTCTATTTTGATTAGGGAAACCAATTCTGGACAATAGCTGGAGCATCCTTGAGCTATGAGTCTGTGTTTTTATACCAGTTTGTTTTAAGAATACACTTGTCACATATATCAACAGACATTCTGCCCTAGTATACGTCTTTTGGGCCAGTTAACACTACTTAAAGGAATGTGTTTTATAGCAATTTTGTCACTTGTAATGGGAAATAGAAGATGCTACTTTGACATCCCAGTACTCAGCTGGCACAGCTCTCCAAGTTTAAGCACTTTGGAATTTTTCTGTTGATCCTTGCTTTTACTAGGTTACTAGAGCATAGTGTTATAATTAGTCATGACTGTGCCCCTTATCCCAAAGTCTTGATGAACACGTGTGACTGACAATGTGCACCAGTTTCCTGAGCTGAGAGAGGAGCTCTGTGGTATTTCTCCAAACTTGTAACCTGCAGTTTCATATACTTTCTTTCATTAATGACTTCACCAATCCAGTCATTAATGGAGCTCTGCTTTGTAAATACAAAGTCTATTAATATTGTCTTTTTGAAAATTGAATAAAAATTAAATACAACATATAGTATGTATATTTTTCTTTCTGTAAAGATTTCTCTTTTGAGTAGTGTGCATTTCACGCATTTTTATTTTTTAAGATGTTTTATGGCAACATCATTATTATTTTACCCGTAAAAGTTGAGTTCTAGAGCTCAGAATATCACATTTCAGATGTAGAATTCTTTTCAAGCTTATTCTTGGAAGAAAAAGGAGGAGTCCACAAAATTAGAAAGTGAGTCACAGAAATTGTATTTATGAGAGGAAAACTGGCTTTCCTAGAGGGTGAAACTTGTGAAGCAATTTATAGATAAAAAAGATCAAACCTGCTGGGAATAATTTATCCCTAATTGTTTTTTGGATGCTGCTGGTATCTCTATAATAATGATTCTGGTTATAAAAAAAAAAAAAAGGAAAGAAACTTGAAAACTTCTCAAGGGGACCTGATGAATTTCATTTTCTTTGTGATCCACGTCTCGTTGTGCAGCCCAGTCTTGCCTTTGATTTGTGATTCTCCTGCCTCAGCTCCCTAATAATCCTTTTAAAGTGTGAAGCTGCATGCCTGATTTATTATCTATTTCTCAGGAAAAACTATAGACAAATTGTTCTATACACGGCAGTCAACTAAATCTACTGTTTTTCTGTCATTGTTTGAAGTTAAAAGTTATTTGTCAAACTAAGTCCTATCCAAGTCATTATATTTCATGTTAAAATTTTAATTCCTCATTTCTCCTCATTTTCGTATGGTAGGTATATTAAAGTGTCATGTGATAAGGGGAGAGACTCTGGCAATGTATCAGTGATTAATAAGGGTGGAGCACAGAGAGATCTTGACTTGGAGCAAAATAAACAAATTTTCTTTGTTTCTCCATAGAAGGAGATGGGCTTGATTAATTGATGAGTTTATGCAGAGCCTCTTTCACATCCTTATTTCTCAAGCTGTAGATCATGGGATTCAGCATGGGAAACACCACAGTGTAAAAGATGGAAGCAGTTTTGTACGTAGAATAGCTGAATCCAGAGCCAGAGTAGATGTAGAGGATGGAGCCATAGTACAGGGTGACAGAGATGAGGTGGGAGGAGCAGGTGGAGAAGGCCTTGAGGCGGCCCTGGGTGGAGCGCATCCTCAAGATGGCAGCGATGATGAAGAGGTAGGAGGCCAGGATGAGGGCGAGGGGGGTGATGACATTGGAGATCAACAGGAAGTACATCAGGGCCTGGGTGCCCTCCATCCTGCCACAGGCCAACTTCACTAAGGGGAGCAGGTCACAGAAGAAGTCATCGATGACATTGTCTTTGCAGAAGTCAAAGGAAAAGGTCTTCTTGGTGATGATGGAGGAGGTGGTAAAGCCTCCAAGATAGCAGGCTGCTACCAAAAGTGTGCACAGCTTTATGGACACGGCCTGGGTATAAAGCAGTGGTTTTGCGATGGCCACGTAGCGGTCATAGGCCATGGCGGCCAGCAGGTAGCACTCAGTGTAGTCCAATCCAGCAGAGAAGAAGAACTGGGCCACACAGCCTGCAAAGGAGATGCTTTTGTCCTCAGAGATGCAGGTCACTAGGATCTTTGGGGTGTAGACCGTGGACAGCCACAGATCCAGGAAGGACAGATTTCCAATGAAAAAATACATGGGTGTGTGGAGCCGGGCATCATTACAGATCAGCACCATGAGGGTGGCGTTTCCCAGCTCAGTGATAAAATACACTGCAAGAAATAGCACAAAGAGGATGAGCTGCATCGCAGGGTCCGATGTGAAGCCCAGCAGGATGAACTCGGTCACTGTGTGATTGCCCCTCTCCATGGCTCCAGGGAATCTCACTTTGCAGAAGGGAAGAGGATCTGCTTGAAACACTATGCTGAAAATGTGTAACTATGTTAGATAACTTAAAGTGCATTGTGTATTCTTATACAAGTTTAGCATGTGACACTCTGAGGGCTTATTTTATAGAACTTCAAATTGGCCAAAGTCATTCATATTCACATTCAAAAGTCATAATTATGGTAATTTTTTTCCTTTGGGAATGATAGTTCAATGAAGAAAAAAATGTACTTAGGAGTCTTACTTTCTTATGCCTTTAAGATTTTTCAATATCCAAATGCACACTGCTAAATATATGAATTTAGGTTTAGAGTATCAGTTGTTTGTATCTGAAAACCTGACTTTTACTCATTTTCAACATTTGTTAATAAACTGAGTATTTTCCTACACTGTTTCAATATAGTAGAACATTTCCTAGTCTTTATATGTCTCAATACTACATATAATCATAAAAATATTCAAAAGTTTCTCTTTGTATAAAAAGTAAGAATAGAATGTTTTGGGAAAAAATGTGTTTAGAGGCAAATTATACACTTTGGATTTATATAGCAGGAAATTATACTGTGTCTTACATACATTCCACAGTAAACATTATCCAATAGTCAGTTGCTAGCCAGTTTTAACCCATTTATGCCAAAGATTTCAATTTTTTTCAATTTTTGCATGAAATTCATATACATTACCTAGAAAAATTCAAGGAACAAGAACTTAAAGAGATAAGATTTAATTGCCTTCCATTGTTGCAGGCATTGCAAGAAAGGAGAATTAGGCATTGAAAGGTTGAAAGTGATTGATCAGTAGAAATACTGTTTTTTAAATGTTTTATTATTTTTTATCATTACTCAGGATTTTTCCTACATAAAAATATTCCAGAAACATTTAAGTCTTAAAATGCATTGATTAAATATTACTTGATAGCTCAGAAATATTCCACATTTTTAAATTTTCTCCAGATAGAAATATGAATATTCTGTAGAAAGGCTGTGGCTCAGTGACAAAGCATTTGTCTAGCAAGGTGACTGGATCCCTGATGCCCCCAGAGGATAAGACAGACAAGAATATATCAAAAACCTCTGTGCATATGAATTACATGCTAAGGATGATTCCTCTGACAGTAATTTCATCAACCCAAATCATTGTGTAGTTAAAGAAAAAATATCGCAGTAGGTTCAATTCTTACTTGTATGTTTGGCTCTTAGGTTCAAGGAAAATACTGTTTCTACTGAGCTGTCAATTGTGGTATCTATACATCTCAATCTTAGTCAATTCTTTTCTAAGTATAATGAAAGGTTTGTCCACTTGCCTTTTCATTATTGATGTTCTCCTGCAGGTTGATGCTTTCATGTGGCTGCAGCCTACCATTGGGTTCGAGTTCTCTGATGTGATCTATCTGCAGCGAGTGTCACAGCTCATCACTCCCTCCTGTAGGAAGCACCCCATGTCCTTGGTTTCTGACTTTCAGGTCAGCTAATAAACTGGTTCTCTTTGTACATCTCTCAGAACTTAGTGCTATCATTCCTGCTTCTGATGGTTTGCAGTGACCCAGCAATCAACTCTTGTCCCTCTTATCATGTCCATCCACAGTCGCTCCTTGGCGATCTCATGCACCTCTCTGATGAATGAGTTTGAATGTTGTGCCTTGACCATGGTGCTTCCATGTCCACCCCAACACATTTAAGAGTCTACTTTGTAACTGTTAATGAGGTGTATATTGGACATCTCAGAAAAAGAAGTGAACTCCTGAGAATTCTTCTTGTTATGTCCTTCATTTTCAATCTCCCTGCTGTAGGAAATGGCAATATCTCAGGTAGAAGAGACTCACTTATGTCCACATGGATTGAACTTCAGCTTTCATTCTCCCTCAGATTATTTAGGGACATCTTGTTCTTTCATAATCTGTCCAGAGCCTGGCCAACCCTTCCCCTTCTTCATTTGCAGCCTAGACAACACCACTACGCTTTGTCGGATGTCTCCTTGCTTCTCTCCTTCCCCCTGTGCCTCTGTCCACCTGGCATCGAGAGTGGGTCTCTTACAATGTCAGCTGACCACATCATTCTTCTGTTCTAACCACTCCACTAACTTCTCAGCTAACTCAGAGAAGCAGAAGTCCTCACAAAGATGTCCAAACTCTCAGGAACTGGCCTCATGACTTT
>RJWM01040053.1:0-15731 GCA_004363535.1 Dasyprocta punctata
TGAAGCAAACTCCCGGCTCTAGTTTTTTGAGGCAGGGTCGCACTACGTAGCTCAGGCCGGCCTTGTGCTCATGTTGTAGCCCAAGGCGGCCTCGAACTCACAAGGCTTCTCCTACCTCAGCCTCCCAAGTGCTGGGATTAAAGACATGCACCACGACACCCAGCTGTTTATCAATCATGTTTTAATGATCTTCAGTTATTGTCCATGATAATCTGTCACATTTTCTTTTTGTTCTCTTATTTCTGTTGTCCTTTACCCACTTTTCCTACCATTCTGAAAGACATGTTTTCCTATTTATGTTTTTATAAATACTTTTCAATATATAAAACTCCCGGTAACTTTTTTTAGTGTATTGATTTATTTGTTTTCTTTTTATTCCAGCTCTGAGTTTTTGTCCTTCTCTGTCTCATCAAAGTTAGCAACATAAATGTGGTATATAGAGGTCTCTCCCCAGCCTTGTCGCAGTCCATTGGAGCCCACATTTGTAATCCCAGGGAAAAATTATTGGAATTCCAATCAGTAATTTTAATCTACTACCAGTGCAACCCACAATGAGAATAAAGAAATAAACACATGTCTGTAGATGTGGGGTCCTATAGCCAAGCAGGTCCTGTGTCCAGTTAGAACAATGGCTAACTGGAACAAAGGCCTCAACCCAGGGATGAACCCAGGTTTTATTAATTCATGAAGGGGAGAGTGGCTCAGGGATGAGTGACTGTGAGAATGGTGGGAAGTACGTCAATGCTGTGAGCTAGGCTAGGTAGGAGGTGAGTTAGCACCTCTGCAATATGCAGAGAGAAAGATATATACAGAGAGAGTAATCTGCATAACACAGTTTGAGGAAGTATCTTGAGTTTCAGGCTTGGTGCTTCAGCTTTGATGTCTAGTCTTTATGCCCTGAGACGTCATGGGTTCTTTCTCAAGTCTCAGTCTCAGCCGACAGTGTGGCATCACTCAGCCTACCTCATGCATGTTAGTTGGAGGCTATAGGCAGGGCATCACTGACCTGTTGCATTGCTTTAAAGACTACACATCAGCACCTCGGCTAGACCCATTTGCATTTCTTAAAACCAATTGAGGAGGTAAAGAAATATCTGAACCAACTCTGTACATATTAATACATGGAGTCAGGGCCATGTTTAGCCAAAACGGAGACAAATGCTCTTCTTTCAAGGAGAGCCATCCTGGTGGTCCTCCACAGTGGTAAAATGAGAATTATGCTTTCTGACCCTCTGTCTCTGCTATGAAAAGTTATGTGGATCAGGGCAGCTTTAGAAGATGCCTCCCTGATGTGGGATATAGGAGAGTTAAAGGACAATTTACTTGCATTCATTCTATTCTTGAGGGATGACTTCCATATGTCCACTGGCTTGATTCCTTTCTTTTTCCTTTTCACCTTCCAATTTGCTGCTGCCTCTTTTCCCCTTCAAAATATGCACCAGTATCCCTTGTTGGTCCAACACTGGTTTTTGCCATTGATACTTCCTCCTTTTCTTCCCATCTCTTATTCCTCTACCTGCTTCTCTTATCTCCCCTCACCTCTTATGGATTTAGGCTTTTCCTACTTGCTCCTAATTCTAGCCTCTTCCTCATCAAATTTTACTGATATGCAGACTCAGTGTTATGGTATATACAAAGAGCATCAGAACTTGCTCATTGCCCTCAAGAGACTGACTTTTTAAAAATATTTTTATTTTTATTTTTAAAAGAAAAAACCAAACAAAATAAGACAGCATTAAGTCAATAAAAACAAAACAGTGAAAGTGATACAGGACTTCAAAACAAGTTAATAGGAAATCAACAATGACCACCACAATGCCTCTTATTATCTTCAAAATAGCTGCCTATAACATCAGACCTAATAAAATCAAATAAAACAAAACAGAATAAAACCAATCAAAACAAAACAATGAAAGTGATACAGGACTTCAAAACAAGATAATAGTAAATCCAAAATGGCTACCATAATATATCTTATTATCTTTGAAGTAGCTGCCGATGCCATCAGATATAATAAAATCAAACCAAACAAAACAGAATAAACCAATCAGAACAAAACAATGAAAATGATACAGCACTTTAAAAACAAAATAATAGGGAATTAACAATGGCTACCACCTTCCCTTTTAGACATTTCCTTCCCTTTCCCTTTCACAGTATCTATTGTACATTTTGGATCCCACTAACTCCTTCAGTTTTTTTATACTAAGGAGACAACATGATGTTCACCTATGTGAGTCTAAACAGTTTCACCCAAGAGCATGATTTTTTGACCTCATAGTTCATTATTATGTTGCAATTAAGATTCAACTTCAGAACGTGTTTATGAAGTGCTGGCTTGCTGTGGTATTGCATGGAGGACGGGATCTTTTGTCACATTCTTTCTGCAAGAACCTGGTTAGTCAAATGAACTCTAGATGCATTGAAAGCTAAGTGAAAGCACAACTCCAATCACAAGGCCGCACAGGTTTATTTATCAAGTGATTGGCACATTGGCTCTGTAAATTCAGAGGTGAATGAGACCCTGGAGGCTGCAATGGCCCATAGTGTTTTCCTGAAGGAGGAGAGACATGAGCCCATCCTAGAGGAATGAGTTGGATTTGGGCAGCGTTTGTGATTCCAATGTTGGGAATGAAAGGGAAATGAAAAGAGTTAACGCCTGGGAAGAGGACAGGGTGAGTTTATGGCAGGGGAGTGAACAGGAAGAAGTAGAAAATAATGGGAAATAAAGCTCAAAGACAGATTGGGAGGCAATTATAGAAGGCCTGGATCATGAGGCTGGGCAGACTATGAGCTGACTAGGTTCTACTCATAACTGTCCTCTTTCCATACTGCACCTAGCTCTCTGGATGAGCTACTCCCCTTAGCCACAGCTAGAGGTACATCCTGTGTGATTGCTGTTGTCTTGTGGATCCTTTTAACGTTTATTTTTTTTGAACTTGTGGGTTTATATCCTGATTACATTTTGGGGAGTGTTTCATTAGTGTTTGACATACAATCATTTTGTGTGATCCCCAACACAAAATGGGTTGCTTATTGAAAAATGAATGTCTCCAGATTCTGTTGCCCACAGGACAGCTTCCTGTCTGACACTGGTACTAAAGATGGCTGATAACCAATACCTCATCAGACCTGCAATGGAGTGTCCCAAATTAGATATGAATTCTTCTTTACTTGTTGTCTTGCAAATTGAGATGATATTAGCTTTATGATTTAAACACTCAAGGGAATACCTGTAGCCTGGTTTAGGGTTGTCTAGGGCACCACAGTAGAAAGCAGCTTATCCCAAATTAGGATGCCTGAGAGTTTTGACATCTAAAAGAAGACTCTAGAAGAAATAACTTATTTTCTCTCCACTAATTGTTTAAATTTCTGTATACAGTACTTGAGTAAAACAACTAAGAAATCACTTTGATGCTGATCATGATGGTGCATACTTGTAATCTCAGCCCTCTGAGAAGCCGAGGCAGGGGATTGAAATTGCAACCTCAGCCTTGGCGACTTAACTTGGTGAGGCCCTATGTCAAAGTAAAAAGAGAATATGGGCTAAGGATGTAGCTCAGTGCAAAGGTCTTGGGGTCAAGCCTCAGTACTGGAAGGAAAAAAAAAAGGAAGAAAGGAAAGAAAGAAACCACTTCATTAATTTATTGGACTATTTCCCTTCCAAAACAAAATTTCATGTGATTATTCCTTTAACCTCATTGAGCAGGATGTTTGACTACTTAACCTGCAATGATCAGGAAAAATTGTTTGTTTTCTAAGAGGTATATATTTTAATCCAGCCCCTTAAGAAGGAATCATGTAGTGTGTCAGCTTCCTGGAGCCCCAGAAAGAGCTCTGAAATGTGTCTTTGGAGCTGGAATGCCCTCCTCACCCTCCATGGAAGGAAGGGTGGCCTCCAAACGGAGCATTGCAGTGTGAGGATGACGTGCGAGAGCACATTCAGCTAGATGGGCTGCCACAGTGTTCCCCACATGGGTCGAGGCTGTAGGATCAGCAGATTGTATGGGACAAAGCTCTTGTTATAGAGGGACAGTCAGCCCCTGGCAGAGCCCTTTCAACACTCATGATTGGGAATTTAGTTCCTTGGAGAAAATACAGCTGAAACTGGCAGTGACAGTCCATGTCTCCTTAGAAAGTGGGCAGCCAGGCAGCCTCAACTACCTCCAGTTGCTGCTTCCCACCTCTACTCCCGGTGCCACCAGGTCCTGCCGTGCCATCTGCTGTGCATTCTCATTTTGTCCAGGTCTGTGTATCTCCACCATCCCCATCCAGGCCCTGGCTTCCATCTTCATTGCTTACCTGTTGCAGAAGCTCCCAGTGGTCCTCCCACTTCCACACCTGCTCTACTCTAATGTCCACATTGCTATTTTAATTATTTTTTTAAAATGCATATCAGATTTTATTATTCCTTCCCTTTGAGACCTCCACGGATTAACAGTTGACTCTGAATTAAAACTCGTAATTCTCAGCTAAGCCCTGCAGGTGTACTTTGGTTCTTTTCATCTCTAGCCCCCTCCTTGCCTGCTCTGTTCCAGCCACATAGACCTCCCAGTTCTTACAAGGTGCTGAGCCTTCTAACACCTTACTGCTCCTGTCCCCACTCCACCCAGAAATCCTGCTTGTCCTCTGGCCTCAACTCACTGCCTCGGGAACCCCAGCCCACCCCACTTCTACATGGCTAGGTCAGATACTGTCCCAAAGTTTGGTATTTGTACTCAAACTTACTTGTGTTTAAATTATAAATAAGGGTTTTTTGGTAATTTTTATTTTAAAGAGAATAAAACCAAGCAAAATAAACAGGATAAAGCCATTCAAAACAAAACATGGTGACACAGGACTTCAAAATAAGATAATAAGAAATCAACAATGATTACCAAAATGCCTCTTCTTGTCTTCAAAATAGCTGCCCATACCTTCAGACATAGTAAACAATAACAACAACAACAACAACAAAAAGCAGAACAGAATAGAGCCAACAGAAACAAAACAATGAATGCAATAAAGGACTTCAAAACAAGAAAATAGTAAATTCAGAATGGCTGCCCTAATATCTTGTTATCTTTGAAATAGTTGCCCATGCCATCAGATATAGTAAAATCAAACAAGACAAAACAGAATAAAACCCAACGAAACAAAACAATGAAAATGATACAGGACTTCAAAACAAGATAATAAGGAATTAACAATGGCTACCACCTTCAGAAGGAGATCCCCCATTATGTATTGTTATTGTCCGAATAGATGATCAGACTACCAGCTTTAGGCCTGCAAAGTCAGTGAAACACTAAACACTATAACTATTAAGTTGTATTTTACCTCAATAGCTATCATCGCAGCCTGTGTTTCTCTGGATCAGCCAGTCACTTACGGGGGTTGGGGGGTGGGGGAACCTTGGCTCTTCTTGTCTCCCAGCCCAGGGTCTTGAGGGGGCTGGCATCTGGTTCTCCCCACAGTGGCTCATGCATGGTGCTGACTTGCAGGGAGCAAATAAGGGTTTTTAATGTTCTTCTTGTCCACTGGACTGTAAGTTCCATGAGGGCAAGGATATGTGGTTTTTTTGGTCAGTTACTGAATGCCCAGAGTTGGAGACTAACACCAGCCCTAACCCATAGTGGATCTGGCCCATAGTAGTACCTCAGTAAATATTTGTTGACCTCATCTGTACCAAACCCCGAGTCAGTCTCTATTATGTATAAAGCATTAGACAGCACAAGAAAAGTGCTATGTATAGCAAGAGCTAGAGTAAATGGAGAAAGGTAGGGTGCTTCAAAGAGGAGATAAGATGTAGAATTTCAGCAAAAATACTATTCACATGGAACAATCGAATGGCCTAGAGTTTTTTTTTCTTTTTTCTTAAATATAAAGTTTAATATTTGCCCAGCAGCACTGTTGCAGGCATTTCTCCAGAGGTTTTCCTAAGCCAGTGGTTCTTAGTGGAGAAAATCCCACCCTTAGGCATGGGGGACACTTTGGTGTCACAGTGCAATGCTGAGGAAGCTGCTGGAATTTAGTGGCCAAGTACTGGTGTGCAGGGTGTGCTTCCAGGCAAGAGTTTCCTCCAGTTACTGATGGTCTTGCCAGGACAACATGACATAAAAACAAGCCCAGTAATTTAAGAAATGGTCATTAGGTAAAAGGGAAGCTTAAAAAGAATGAAGTTAAACTTCCGAATTATTAAAAAATTTGCTATGGGCACATATTATATAATTTATTATATATAATTTATATTTATTTTATATATAGTTATACATGCAATGTGTATAGTGTAATGTATATAATGCAGTTAGTACAATATTGCCCTGAAAATATGGGTCAGAGGAGACTTGACATTCAACTGATTTAGAATCAGATGTTCTTAAATTAGTGGAGATACATTAAATGTAAGTATTCCACTGGGTTTTGTGGTCATCTCACATATCCTTTTAAAACATTGGGTGTAGTGACAAATCTATGTTATAAAAATATTATATATAATATTGAAGTTGTATATTTTTGGGTTATTTCCTAACACATGGCTTCTTTATAGCCTGGTTTTATTATGCTGTTGTTGTTTTTGTTGTTTTTATTATGGTTGTTGTTGTTGTTGTTGTTGATGCCACTTACTGAATTACGTTTCAAGGTGTGGTGCAAATTTGAAGACATACATAAGATTTCTGTGATAACTTTTTACCCACTCAATACCGTGTTATAAAACAGAATTGTTTCAGCTTCACACTTCAGATCATCTTTTCATTTCATTTTCCCTATTTCAGTGGTCTCTAACTTGTCTTGCTGTGTTACCTTCTTTTAAAGTTATTTTCTTTCTTACAAAGAAAAATGAAATTCTTTTTCCTTCTTTGCTGTGTTATTTATTTTAATCCTTTATTATTCTAGACTTACAGTGACCCCTTCATTTGCCTGCACTCACTTGTACAGCATGATTTTCGATCATCCACTTTGAAATCCAAACCTGCATTCGACGTGGACACAGGCATTCAGCCATTCTCTTGTCTCCTGCTCTTGAGCATTTACAAATTGAAATAGTCATGGTTGAATGGTTGCACACAGACATACATCGGATTATAGTTTATTTTCCTTTGATGTTTCTTTAATATCTTAATTAAGCCTTCATGTTTATTTTCTTTTTGCAATCATGTGTATAGGTAGTTAGCCATGAACTTCAATTCAGATGGCATGAGGGCATTACAAAGTGGCCTTTCATTCTAATAGATTGGAAAACCACCATTTAAAGCAATCCTTAAATGCTTTGAAGTTGGCTAAAGTAGGGTAACTATTTGCCTGTTTGCTGGAACTACTGGGGTTTGCTCCTCTTGCCCTGTTAGTTGTATCTCTTTCAGTGTCTGAGAGTCCCAGTTTGAGTGATGCATTATCTCAGCACACATTTTTAGAAGCATTTCTCCTCCCTACCCTCTTAACCATACTATTCATTTTTTGAGTCCTGTGTTGTTTCCCTTCAGTCTTCTTTTGACAGAGTCCCTGACTTACTTTTATCCCCTCCTCTATTGACCTTTTCACTCCTAAATCCTGCCAGCATTCTTTTACTTGTCCTTGAAAAATCTAAAATGTGTGGTTAAAATTCCTTCAGTGTCTCAGTCTTCTCATTTCCTTGCCAACTTGATCCTGTCTTCACTGGTTCTCTTAACTGGCTCTTCTAATTTTGGCATTCGACCTTAATCCTCTTTCCACTTATTTTTCAGCATAGCCTAACTATTCTGCCAGATTTTCATACTTTTGCAAAATTATTCTTGCCTTATCTAACAATTTGCAACTTAAATTTTTTCCCCATAAATAGACTTTGTTAGTTTTTTTAGCCCAAATTCTCTTTGTTTTGATGCAAACTCTTTTGTTATAACTCACATTAAAAAAGCATTCCTCACATTCACTTGTAGCTGGCTGCTTTATGTGTCACCTCAAATTATACCGTAAATTGTTCTTACTCTGACATAGAAGCACCTCTACATAACATTCTTCTGCTGTGGAAATACCACATGTTTGCTAAGATGTTTCACTTCTAAGGGTTTTTACTGCGGTAAGATTTATCCTCATAACCATTGTAGAGTGTACATTTCTGTATCATTAAGTATAATGTTGTGCAACTATTACCACTACCTAATTCTAAAACTTTTTGTTACCCCAAGTGGAACTTCCATACCCATTGAGTTTTTCCTCCCCAACTTCTCCTCCCCCAAGGTCTGACAACTATTTACATTTCATATAGAAGGAGTCTTGCAGTATGTGGCCTTTAGTGTCTGGCCTCCTTCACTTGACATGCTTTTCAAGGTTCATCTATGCTATAAAATATATCAGTATTTCGTTCCTTTTTATACCTGAGTAATACTTCATTGTATGGAGAGATCACATTTTGTTTACGTGTCCATCAGTTGATTAGTCTAATACGTCTCAAATCTTTACTCCGAGATAGATGAATGATGCAATGGTATTAATGAGTACAGTGGAGAGTACATTAGGGGAGAGTGTCAGTGACTGGCTTTGTGGATATTGCTGTTGTACAGAGCACGTGAGAAGCGCTGTCTATCCTGTTTCCATGTCAGACTTTACTTTCTGTATTTCTTGCTATGATTTTTTCCTTTTATCTTTTTTCTCTCTCTTTTTTTTGTGTGTGTGACTAGATTGTTCTTTTTCTTTACCATTGTATGCATAGGTTTTTTAAAAATACAGATGAATAAATGAATAAAATTACTAAGAGTCCTAACACCGAAAAATAATCACTGTTAATAACATTTTGAAATCTTTTCTTCTAATTATTTTCTAATGTGTGGATAGTTTAATTTCACCTAATTAGGATTACAGTGAATAGATATTTTGTATGTTGCTCTTTTATTTCATAAAATTCATGTATTTAACAAGAATTTGAATGCCTACAAAGTGCTGGGGGTTGTTCTAGATATCTCTGAGGAGTAAGTGGCAACTTCCAGTGGGGATACAGCTTGGGCCATCCACATTCAGGTGGTGTTGAAAGCTGCAGGACTGGGACCTCCTGGGGATCTAACTAGAGCTAGCTGGGGCCCAGCAGTCCCCCTGAGGGCACTGCACCATACAGACACTGGATAGAAAAGGCGGGGGAGGAGGACCGCAACCTGGTAGAAGCAGAGTCCGGAAGATAAAGTGCACGGAAGCGGAGTGGTCCCTATGTCGAGTGCTACAAGCATCTGAGTGAGGACAGGTGAGAGAAGTCACCGTTAGGTTTGGCAAGATGGTGGTCATTGTGGAGCTCGGTGGTCAGGTGAGGATCGTAACCTGGTCGGAGTGCACTTGGGAACAAATGAGCTACTGCTTAGCACGTTTCCTTGTGTATTGGCTACTTTTTTGTTGTTACTGGGTCTTGTACCTGCTAGGCAACGAATCTACTAACTGTGCTACATTCCCCAGTTCCTGCTTTATCTATTCTCAAACTTAATTTAATGACAGAAGAAAGTGTAACTGACCATTTTATTTAGCCAGTTATGCTTTCTGCTGAGTGATATATGTGTTAATTCCAATTTTTGCCATTATCCATTACAAATAAGACCAAAGTGCACAGTTCTATCACCTTTTTTTTCTATTTTCAGCACCATCTCCTCTGATTGGAGTCGTAGAAAGAGAGACGCTAGTCCAAGGGCAGAGCATCTTGATAGCTTATGATTTTCACTTGCTCAAATATTTTCCAGGAAACTGAATAGTTGGGGCTCCTCTGGCGGTGAGAGCCCAGTAGTTTGATTGTTGCGCCCTTCTAAAGCACGCCTGTCCTTTTATCAATTTAGAAGCTCTAACCTTGAGCAGAGAATGCAGTGACAAGAACTAAATCATGCTATGGAATGAAAACTAGACACAGATCATTAAGTACTGGTGTTAAACAGAAATGCACGCATAGTAATTGCCAATAACAGGAGCCACAGCTTAATTATGGAATCCGTTTTCATGAAGGTTCCGGTAAAACCGCAAACCCTGCAGGTACAACTAAGGGAATACTTAGCCATGGTCCTCCTGCCCCACTCCTCTGTTCCTATGCGGTTGTATAAATGTGATCAGTGGGAAAGTTTAAGGAAATTGACCCTTTCCCAGTTAACACCCTCCAAATTCTTCATCACAGCTACCTGCTCACATCAGACAATGACTTCTGCCCTTTCCTTTCCACGTGTGCTTGGGTAGGGTTTTATAACTATTCCCTGCTTATAGCAAAAAGAGAACAACTTCTGGGGGGTCACCGTCTCAAAAATATCTTCTCGGGGCCAGGGAATACAGCTCAGTGGCATAGCGCCTGCCTGGCAAGTGTGAGGTCCTGAATTCGATTCCTGGTACAAAAAAGAGTCCTCTCCTCCTCCCTCTATGCCGAAAAAAAGAAAGCCAAAAGGAATAACCCACTAATTATTTCCTGGTCACCTTATGAATTGCCCCTCACTAGTTGCAGCAGCTGGGTAAAATGAGCTGGCTCCAGCTGTCTGTCTGAATTTGCTGTTTAACTGCTTCCTAACGAGCTCTTTCTCAGCTCATCCAAGATCAGCCACTTCTCACCCAGGCCTGACAGTGTCCAGTGAGCAGCACCACAGATTCAGGTCCAGTGCTGACTGCACTGCGACTCATCTGCAGTGATCCTTCCTGCTCAGTTTCAGTTTGCTATTTGCTGGGCCTTCCTCAGATGGAATGCTGTATCAGTGGTGAGCAGACCCAGTTAGAGATGCGAGTGGGCGTCTCCCTCCCTCCCTTCCTTGAAATGTGTCATGTTCTGGAGAGGTCCTGGATCCCGCAGTTAATTCCAACATTGGATGGTCCAGGGTGACACTTTGCACCTCAGCAGAGTGGTTGAATGTTCTAGAACCCGGCAGACGTAGGTGAATTCCTGCACTGTTTCTGGCTCTGTGACCTTGCATGTGTGATTCAAATTCTCTTAATCTAATTTTTCTCATCCATTTAACAAATAGGATAGTGTAGTACCAGCCACATTAAGTTACTGCAAGAAATTCACATGATCATGTGTGTGAGGTACCTAGCCTAGTACCCTGGAGACTTAGCACATGCTCACCAGCGTGAACTGTTACTGCCATTGTCCAGCTTCTCCTGTTGTCGAATCTTCTGACTTCCGTGGCTCTCCATTGGTGAATCAGACCTGACTCTTCACCCCTCTTTCTGTTTCATACTGGCAGAGAGTTTTGCGAAGAAGCATGGTCATCCTGTTGTTTCCAAAGCTCTGGGGTAAGTTCTGGGCTGCCTAAGCCAGAGTAAGGATTGGGTTTGGCTTCATCTGCTGACTTGATCAGGATAGGCCCCTGGAGTAAGTCTTCTTGGGTATCCTAGGTTGTAATAACTAAAGGGTGGGAGCCTCCATGGGTGGACCATTTGACCCAGCTTCTAAATGCTAAGGAAGTGGAGATACAACCATAATCTGCAGGGGACTCCAACACAGGCAAGTCAGAAGGTTTCAGTGAGCAGACTTCACTAGGCAAGTAACAGTAGCTGCTGTCACAGACAAGCTCCAAATGGCAGTGATTCAATACAAAGAAAACTTATTTCTCAGTGAAGGGAAGTTCAGTCCAGATGCTCTTGAGCAGGTAGAAATCTTTTCATGTTCTCTTCCAGAAGCCAAAGCTGCTTCCTCCTTTTACTAAGCCCATCTCCTGGAGCCTCTGAATCTAGCCACTAGAGGGGGCAGGAAAGAGTGTGGGGAATCTCTTACCGTGGCAGTTGCGTACAGCACTTCCACTTACAGTCTGTTGTTCGAAACCCAGACATTTGACAGAGCTTAGTAGAATTCAGGTATCCCTAGCAGCAAGAGAGTCACATAAATTGAGTGTAGCTGCACACCCCAGAGATACCACATTTTTCCAGAAGGGGCAGGAGAAGGTGTTTCAGGTGTAGCATTGGGGAGGCTAAGGCACTTGGATGGGGCGGAGAGAGGAAGATCAAATAACTAACTTGTCTAGAACTGGATTCTCTGATGACTTCTTTCCAGGGACAGATCCTCAGCCCCAGCAGTGGAAACTCGTCCTAGCATCTGGGGGGAGTGCCCACCAAAGTTTGCTACTAAGTTGGGCCGAGCAGTGGTCAAAGAAGGACAAATGGGGCGATTCTCCTGCAAGGTCACTGGCCGGCCCCAACCTCAGGTCACCTGGCTCAAGGTAAGGTTTTGTCTGCCTGGCTCTGGGAAGTCTGGGAGTTCAGAGTTAGGCACTTGGACTAGTATAAGTCTGTCTTTCTAATCAGTTCTGTCTATTTCAGCAGTAGGTAGTTCTTGAGGGTTCTCTGTGTGTTTAATAGTGATGCTTGTTCTTACCCATTTGCACACTCTCCCTGTGTTTTTCAGACCATAGAGTTCCTATAATCCTAACACTAGAAAACAGCATAAAACCTCTGAGTTCAGACCTGAACATTTCAGGAGAATGGAATTTGAAATTAGGATGCTAGGTTTAAGGCCACAGCTCCTATTCAGAAAGGACGTGACCCTGGACGGGTCATGTGATCTCTGGAACCCTGTTTCTTTATCTGTGAAGTAGAAATAATGCTACCTACCTCAGAATAGTGCGACACTCCAGGTAGAAGTGCTTTAGCAATCATTCAGGGCTGGGGAAGTGAACAGATGTGGAGGAGGCAATGAGACAGGGTAGGGAGGTGCAGGATAGTGAGAAACATCTGGAACAGGCAGGGAAGAGGAAAAGACAAACTCAAGTTAGTGTTTTGTTTACTTTTGTCTCTTTGCTTAGACAAAATACGCGACACCCAAAATGGAGGAAGGAGAGGTTTATTTAGCTTACAGTTTTTGGAAGTTTCAGTCCACACTCAGCTCTCTCTAAGGCAGGGTGGTGTTTCTAAGGGGCAGCCGTTTATGGCGGCTGCAAGGGACAAGAGCAAAAAGGGCAAAAGGGAAAGGCACGCCTCCTTCCCTCCCTTATGTTGTATGCCAGCTCCCCACCCCTGGGCGGGTGCAGCACTCACACCACCAATCCCAGTGCTAGACAATGAACCAATCACAAACTCTAGACTCAGCCACCTCCATGATTGCGGGAGGCTTTGGGAGGGCATCCAAACATAAACCATAACAGTTAGGAATTCAGGATTCCCTATGTCAAGTCCGGGCTCCTCTGAAACATTTCCCTTGTATCTGCTGTAAGCTGAACCCAAAATAATCTCTTATACACAGACCTCAAAGCAGGGTGCTCAGCTGCTCCACCCTGTCCCCTGAGCATGACAGCCCAGAGCAGAGATCTGTTCCACAGGACTAGCAGGAGGTAGTTAGTGCCAAAAGGTGAGCTGACTTCTGTGACCAAGCTACCCTATTGCCATCCTCAGGGAAATGTCCCACTGCAGCCGAGTGCCCGTGTGTCTATGTCCGAGAAGAATGGGATGCAGGTCCTGGAAATTCATGAGGTCACCCAGGATGATGTGGGCGTGTACACTTGCATGGTGGTGAATGGGTCGGGGAAGGCCTCCATGTCGGCAGAGCTCTCCATCCCAGGTATGGGGGTGTGGTGCAGAGGGACCCCTTCCTGGGGTCTTAAGGTTGTTTGCTCCTTACATACCCATGTGCTGTCCTGGGGCAGGGTCTTTGACATGAAGAAAGTAAGTTGGGCCAGCAGTACTGACCTGGTCCTAGAGAAAGAGCTAAGAAATGGCTACCCCTTCATTTCTGACCCTACACTGACTCCCAACCCTGTCTTCATTCTTCCTCCTTGCTCACACCTTACTTGTGCCTCCATTGATTGAAGGAGTGGATGTTGCTCATGCCTTGCCATCATCTCTGCCTAAATTTAGCTTGTTCACTCTGTCCTTCAAACCAAATCCCCTCAACTTAACTCATTCGACCCAGGATTCCCGTGCTCTTCTCATCAGACTGGTTACCATCCTTCTCATAGTTGCCTTTCTGTCACTTGAGTCGTCATTCATTTTTGGTGTTTCCTTTGGTATCTCCCTGAACACGTGTCCTCCATACACTTCTCTTGGTTGCTCCCAGTGCAGCCTGGGAAGCCACAGACTGCACACGGGGAGGGGGCTGAATGTCATCACTGGACACGATCTCCGGTGGTAACAGACCTTACTGGTCACAGAAATCAGCTATAGCTTGACGCTCAGGAAGGGAAGTGACTCCCCTCTTCTCTCCTCTCTTTCCTCTTTCTTTCTATAGCTTTTCTCTTTTGCATCTCCTTCCTTTCTCAGAAACTATGTCACCTTGCTGCATTTACCATTTTTTGTTTGTTTGTTTGGCTCAAGTGTTTTTCAATATCCACAGAAAGAAATTTATTTTACATTGCAACCCATAACACATGTGCATACATAGACACATTTAACTGAGACAAGTTTCATGAAACAATCCTGACTTATTCTGTGTACAGTGCACGCTGGTATATGTTCTATTCCGGTGAAACCCTTAAAAGAAGAAATCCTGGTTCTGATCAAATAATGTGACTCCACATTTCCCTGCAGGTCAGGATCTGCCGTCAGACATCTGGAGCAGGATTTCAACCTGGGTCACTTCACTTACCCTAGCCTTGAATTTTAAAATGCACTTAATAATACAATGACACATTGCTGAGATTTGTTTTAATGTACAGTAAATTCCTGACTTATGTACAAGTTCCATTCCAGGAGAGTGTTCGGAAGTTGGATTCATTCATAAGTCTGACAAAGTGAGTCTTACACACCTTTAACACAACTATACAATGTAAACCATAAAAAACAAACACACAAATACTGTATACTATTACACTGTACATTAAACACACAGCAGCACAACTGTCACAATGTCCAGCAGACACATGAGCTACTTCTGTGATTCGCTCACATCTACAAATGTTCATAATGTAGGGTCCAGTTATATCCCTGGAAGTTCACAACTCAAATGTTCGTAACTCAGGGACTTAACATACAAACAAAACAAGACAAAGAGGGATGGACAGGACTGGGAAATGTTGCTGTGTCCTTGGACTTGCTGATAGCTTTGAAAGTTTGTGATATCTTTCTCTCTACTGTTGTATATTTTTTTAATTTTCCATAAAAAAGTTAAAAAAGAACATGGCAAGAAAAAATATATCATCTATTTTTTTTTCTTGGAAGAGCAAAATAAAATCACACTTTCTATGTTTGTAAAGCATGTATTTGTGAAAAATGAATGTTTTGAGGGGCTTGGTTTTGAGGGTCACAGATACATTAAAGTGTTCGGGTCTGAAATTTTCAGTAGATGGACTGTGTTAGTTTGTCTCTCCTTTGGTTTTTGCTTCTTCTGTTGAGTGAAGGGGAAGGGATTCTTGCCCGTAAGTACCAGCCCCGTCAGAAGTCAGGAGGACACCCTAGACACTCGGACAGTCTCTCCAGGGCTGAGAGGTTCTCAGACCAACCGAAGAGGTTCAGCACTAGCGAGGCTACAAGCCGTGAGCCTGGGCGGGACCACGTGGCAGGGAGGAAAACTCGGTAATAAAAGGAAGGGATGATTGCCTTGTCATTTTCTCCTCTAGGTGTGTGAAGTATTCTACTAACTGTCTTTTTGTTCTTCCCCCTTCTTCCAGGTTTGGACCATGCCAACAGGTATGGCTAGGTTTGTGATTCTTGTTTTCTACCTTGAGATACCTTGCAAGGAAAGGAAGGAGTCATGAAAAAATGCTCTGAATTTTCCAAATCATCATGTAGCGAGGAAGATTTGACTGGGCTCAGGGGTATTTTTATTTAGGCTGCTATTATTTGAGATGCTCTGCTTTGTTCTCCTTTCCTAGTATGCTGTCCAGTTCTGAATGAAGCTGGCTATC
>RJWM01040054.1:0-15709 GCA_004363535.1 Dasyprocta punctata
GGAGTTCAGTGGTTCTGAGGCTTCTGAGAAAGTAAGACCAGATCCTGATGCTGTTTGAAACAGTTGTGAAAAATATTTGGATAACCCTCCATCACCTGACTAGGCATTTCTAAAGTTTACATTGCAGACTTGAGTGATTGTGATATTTGGAGAAATAATTTCCTGTGGCCCTGGAGTTTTTTTGGCCTTGGAAGAGTCATTCAGCAGCACATGTTGTATATGTGAAATGTCTTTTGGAATGTTAATGGAGAAGCTGATTTACACCAGATGGGGTGGGAAAGCCAGGGGTAAAGGGTGTATATATTGACCATTGGGATTTGTCTCTGAGGTTGGATTTTTTAAATGTACTGAAGGTCAGAAGTCAAGGAGTATGACACTTGCTCAGGTTTTCCCTGTAAATTTTTATAGCAGGTCTCAGTCTTGGTCTTGTTAATTTTATGATATTCTGTTTATAGATAAATTTCTGGTAGCATATCAATAAGTCCAGAGTAGTTTTTGGGGGAAGCTTTCTATGTAAAATCTAAGGTTGAACTAGTTTCTTCTCTCTCTCTCTCTCTCTCTCTCTCTCTCTCTCTCTCTCTCTGTGTATGTGTGTGTGTGTGTGTGTGTCTGTGTGTGGTATTGGGAATTAAACCCAGGATCTTCACACTGAGCTATATCCTAAGTCTCTTTTTTATTTTTTATTTGTTTTTTTAAGAGCAGAGTATATTTATTGAGAAAAAGAAAGCTTCTGTCTGAGAGAGAGATGGAAGGGATCCTGAGGGGGTTGTCAAAGACTCTGTCTTTTCTAGGGACTTTTATAGAGTAAAACCATGAGGTGAGACAGGTCCAAGATGGGGAAAACTGGGAACTCACAAGGCGGACAGGCATGAGGTGGGACTCTTTTTTATTTTTTATTTTGAGACAGGATCTCTGTAAGTTAAGTTGCCTGGATTGTATTCAGACTTGTCCTCCTCTTGTCTCAGCCTCCCAGAGTACTGTGATTACAGGCATGCATCACCATGCCTAGCTAAAAAAATTTTTTTCAATAAATGTTTTTCTGATAACATTTTTAAAAAAGTAAATCACATTGTACTTTAGCATATCTTCGCCAGCCAAGGAAATTATCCCTCAATCCTTTCTGTAGCTTATAATATACAGGGCAGAGGCATTTTTGTGGTCCAAATATCAACATTATACAATGATACAGCAGCTCATATATAGCCTGGCCCTATGCTGCATGTTTTTATGTTTTATCTCCATAATGATCTTACCTAGAGGGTCTTCATCCTTTTTACAGAGGAAGAAAGAGAGCCAGAGAGCTGGATCCATCGGTCCCCAGGGCCTGGCTGACTTTAGGTCTCTGGGACGCCAACTGACACCAGGCTTTCTACTTCCTTTCTACTGGTCCTGCTATGTCCCAGGACTCACTGCTCTTAGCAGCTCATCCATCAGCAAATGTCTTCAGTTTCTTCTTAGCTTGGAATCCAGCTAGTTCCCCATCTACTTGCCCTATCCAGTGCGGTAGGCACCTTTGACATTCGGTGGTTAGTACAGGTGACAGGGTGTCCGATTGGTCAGGCCCGCCTCTGGGCTTGTACTGTGTGCCTGAGTTAATGTGGAAGGTGGTGTCTGTTTGGGCTGGACGGTGTCTGTGGGCTGGTGGACCAACAGGAGCCAGGGGAGGGTGGGAAAGACCTAGAGCTGAGGAGCCTATTTCCTGGAGTATTTAAATAATCTCTATATCTGGGATTATATGAGGTCTGGGACTATTGATTGGACAAGGCTGACTCTTTCTTGGGGAACTTACAAGTAGAAGGAGAATAGGCAACTTAAAGTTAGAAAGACCTGAGTTCTAGTCTCAGAGGTGTCTTCTCAGCTGCATAAAACTCAATTTTGTCATCTGCACAATGAGGATGATAATAATTCTGACTTCATGATGTTATGACACAGTGTGTGGGGGACTGAGTGGAGAAGACAGAGAAGAGGCCTCTTATTGGCTTGGTGAGGTGGTGACATTCCAGTTAAGACTCATAGGAAAAAGGAGGGTTAGATGGCAAAATGAAAAGGGAAAAGCTCCTGTTGGAGGCATTATCTCTTTGGGTAAGGTAATTGGGAAATGATGTTTTGGTTCTGGCCTGGGCTATTTTTTGGACTCAGGTGTCCAACAGAGATATGCAATTGGTGGGTGTCCTTGTCACTGCAGCTCATAGCCTGGGTCCTGATAACCCAGAGGTTAGAGAAGAGGTTACATGGAGGTCGCTGTGGCAGATCAGCAAGTCCTGTGCAGAGGAGTCTTTGGAGGACAGCCTGAAGGAACTTGCTCTCATCAGCCTCCTGCGTGATTGTCCTTGACTGTCCTGGGAGACAGGGGCATCTATATGTTTTTGGACATGCAGGGGGCAGGGAGAGTTGAAAGTGCAGAGGTCAGGAAGTTCATGGAAGACCTGGTGTCGGAAGAGTGACATGATCTCCTGGCTTTTCTCGGGGAAAGGTTGATAGGGCTCAAGGTGAGGGAGTGAGGCCCTTCCTTGATGCTCAGTGACATGAAGACAGGCTTGGCCTTGAACCCGGCCCTGCTACTGACAACCAGAGGACGCCGGACCAGGTGCCACAGCCTCTGGGTGCCCCCTTTCCTGCTCTTGTGGGGCAGCAGGCCCACAAGAGAAATGGTGAGGCCAGGACAGCGCCCAGCTGGTGGGACGTGCTCACCAGGGCACCTCTTAATTTCCGTGATGGTCAGTAAAGCTGCAAGGGCAAATGTGAGGCAGAGCATATATTGCCTTCTGTGTTCCTCAGAAAATCAAAGCTGTCTGCTCTCTGCACCCAACCCTGGGACCTGCGTGTCATCTCCCATCCTCGTCACACAACCTCACGGCACTGTGGCTGGAGTACCTGTGAGGGCAGATGTTGCTCCAGGCCTTTTTGCAGCAGCAGGCAGATGGGTGGGGGTGAAGAGTCCTGCTGGCTCTGACAGGCTGTCAGACTAAATGTCCTGACACCCAGGATCAGGCCCCTGATGAGGTGGGACATCCTAACGGTCATGGGGTGCGGGGAAGGTCTGTGCCAGGAAGAACACATCATCCAGGTTGCTGGTGGTAGCAGGATGAGGGCATCGAACACATTTTCATGTCTGAAATCCCAGTGTAAGAGGCAGGGGGCTCAGAGGGAGGGAAGAGGTGCGTGCATGTGTGCATGCATGGGTGTGTGTTGGCGGCGGATCAGACTCACAAAGAGTGGACAATGGGACAGGACTGGAGTTCCAAGAAACCTGTAAGGAGGTTGCTACACACATGCAGGCAGCAGACCAGGGTGTCTGGTCAAGGATGGTGGCAGGAAGGATGGAGAGGGGGTTTCTGAAGCCCTGGGGGGCACACTTCACTTGGAGATTGCCTGACCTTGAGCAAATCTGAGGGAGGAGTGTTAGCAGATGCCCAGGTGTGTGGCTTGACCAGTGATGAGTGGCGTCACGTTGACGGAAGATAGAGGGCAGGCTGGGTTTTGATCTGGTGTGAGGGGCCTCGAGATACCTGAGAGAGATGCCCAGTAGGTCTGGAATCCTGGAGCCAGTCCTGGGTGTGGAGGCAGGTGTCCCTGCAGATGAACAGGGGAGGCTGTGCTGAGCTGTCTGGGCCACAGAGTGGAGGGCAGAGATAAATAGAAGTGTGTGGGTGTGTAGAGAGTACCATGGGTACTTGGGGTTGGGGCAGGCAGCCACAGCCCTGAAGGGTGCCAGGATGTGAGCTAGTAGAAGAGAGAAGTGAAGGGGGTGAACTGGAGACAGAAGTAGTTTATATCCATGTCAGAGGAAGGGTGGGGACAGAATACAGATGAGGCAGGTTGGGGGCTCACTAGTATCAAAGTGTGGAATATCTCGCTAACAAGTTGGGGCTTTTCCCTTGTAGATGAGGGAAGCGCAGTATAGTTTTGAGCGCAAAAAAGACTCAATCAGAATTGTGCTGAATAACAAACTTTTTGGCATCAGTATCCAGGCATCGATCCATGGAACCTTGGTACTCTCACATTCCACCCCATGTGGCTTTTTTGGCCTGGTCATTCAGGACCAGAACTCTGGTCCGGTCCCATGGTCCACTCTCTGGACTCTGCCACTTTCCTGGCCCACGTCTACCACCACCCCACTCCCTCCGTCAGCCCAGTATTCATTCAGTTGTGGGGATCCACATCCCAGTGGGAGGCAGCTGTGGGTGGAGGAAGGGTCAGGCTAGCCCCCTCTTCTCCATCTTCAGGTGGCCGGGCCAGACTGTTGCCCAGGATAACTGCCTCCGCTTCTCCTCCTGTCTGCGTTTGGGTGCCCTGTGTTCCTGGTCTCCAGGAGCCTCCCTGGGAGCCCATGTATTGGGTCAGCCTCTGATGGTGGGGCATTGTTTCAACAAACAAGCAGCCTTGGTAGGCTGAGGGCACTCCGTGGGAACATGGTATTCTACATCCTGGGAGTAACCTTCAAATACCGTGGAGACTGCCACTTTCCTGCACAATTGGCCCCGTTCTGCTGTTAAAAGGATGCCTGTGACTTAATAGTTAATGCTTTTTTAGTTCCTTGCCATGTGCCAGATCCCATCATAAGCATGTTATATACATCATCTCTTCTCATGCTCTTCAGACTTTTGAGTGCATTTTCATTATACCCATTTCACAGACGAGGAGATCCAAGGTCAGAGAGGTTACATGACTTGATCATAATCACACAGCCAGGGATTTTTTTATCTGGGATTTTTAATGCAGGCAGACAGAAAGCAAATTTTGTTTGTTTGTTTTCTTTTTGCAGTGCTGGGGACTGAACCCAGGTCTCAGGAATGCTAGGCAGGTGCTTTACAACTGAGCGGCACCCTCAGCCCAAGTTTTATCACTCTATCATCATCCTCCGAGCAGAGCTGGGGATCTGGGGTCTCCCAGTAGCTCTCTGCCCTCCCCATCAGCTAGGCGAGGCTGCACGTTGAAGTGTCCCCTTGGTGCCTTTGAGGAAGATAGCTGGTGCTTACCACCTGGTGGGGATCCCAGTGGGGTATTCACAAGCTTTGTGTGATACTGAGATCACCACTTAATTCTGCCAAGCCACCGTTTCCTTATCTGCAAACTGTTACAGCGAGGAGGAGAAAGGGAGACAGGTACTTAAGCAGTGCCAGGCAATGAGGAAAGACCCAATGACCGTGGTCATTAGAGTTTTATCACTGCCCTCCTTGTCAAGATAAGGTGGTGGCTCAGGGGACCCACGAGCTGCCTGGCCAGGCAGGCCCTCCCAGGTGCCAGTGGCACGTGTGTGCTTGGAGATGGAGGACAGAGTCTGAATCATTCACCGCGGAAGCCATGCATTATTAATGGCGTTATTCTCAGACTTCTAAAGGGGGTCGGGGCCAGAGCCATATATGGAAGGCGGGACTCAGCCTCCGCCTTAAGCGCCTCCCTGGTTTTCGAGTTGCCATGGAGTCCAGAAGGCGACCTGTAGGGGGACTCCCCGAGGCGGTGCCTGGGCTCAGCCCCGCTCTGGTCCTGGGTCTGCAGCCTGGCTCCTGGACACCCTGGAGTCCGCAGACCTCGCCTTGGACCTCTTATTTAGGAGCCTGGGGTGGTAGTGGCGGTGGTGGCGGTGTGTGTGGTGTGTGTGTGAACTGCTGGGCACAGGGGCGGGCATCTTCCGGAGAGTAGGTTGTATGCCTGGTCCTTGCTCAAGGGTCCAGGCCGTGCTACGCTGTGCTTTCCCAGGAGCGGACGTAGAGCAGGGCCTGGGAACCCTGAAACGAGTCCCCCGCCCAGCTGCGGGCCGTGCGGTGCGCCCTGCGAGCCGCAGAGCCCCAGGGGCGCCTCCGTCCCCTGCACCGCCACCGCCGCGGCGAGCTCGGGGTCCCCGAGCACTGGAGGAGAGGGGCCCCGGCTCTGAGGGGCAGCCGCGGGAGCGGAGCTCTCGGGCTGGGTGGATCGCCTCGCAGGCTTCCCCAGCGTCCTCGGCCGCCCGGGCTCGGCGGGGCGGGGCGGGGCGGGGCGCGGGGAGGAGCCGGGGCTGCGGCGGCCGCGTCAGAGCTGTACTCCCGCTGCCCGGTGGCGGCTCAGGCTCGGCCCGAACACCGCCGAGGACCGGGACGGACCCGCACCCGCACCCGCACCCGCACCCGCACCCGCACGGGCGCTGCGCCGGAGGCTCCTCTCGCGGGCCCGGGCTGAGCGACCATGGCAGACAAGGAGGCCGGCGGCAGCGACACCGGGTCCCGAGGTGAGTGCGGGGCGCGGGTCCTGCGGCTGCAGCGGGGAGGGGAGGGGAGGGCCCTGCGTCCTGCAGCCCCTTGCGGGCGATGGAAAAGTGGGTGCCTCCGCCCCACCCTGCCCTCGCGGGCAGTCCCAGGGACCCTGGGCCCAGGGGGTCAGAGGTGGCCCTCCGGTCGGTCACGTGCTCGGTTCCGGCCAGGGTGCGGACATTGCGACGCGGACCGCAGCCCCAGATGGGGCACTCTGGCTGTCCTCGACGCGGGGTGGCGCCTCCCCCTGCCCCGGCCAGAGTCCGGGTGAGAACCACCTCTCCTGCGGTTCCTGCGCGCTGTCCTGGGGATGCCAGCGCTGGCCCGGTGGCTGTCCGGCTCCGGCTCCGGGGCCGTTATCCCGCGGTCCATTTCCGTGACTCAGCGAGGCGGGGGAGGCAACCCGGGGGAAATAGGAGATTTGGACCTGCGCCCTCACCCCCAACCCGCCCGGGTCAGACTCGCGCTGCGGGAGTGGGGGCTGCATCCCTCAGCCAAACGACACCCCGCTCGCATCCCCACCCATCCCCAAGGATTCTCTGGGCTTGAGAAGGACGAAGCGGCGGGGTCTCTTCTTGCCAGGGACGGGGTGGGGGGTGTTCCCAGTGCGGAGGTTCAACGCTAGCATTTTGCAAATTTGCCTGGGTCTCTCTCTTTAGAGAGCGCTTTTAGGACTCGATAGAGGAAGAGTCGAAGAGGACGGGAAAGGGGCTGGGGAAAGAGGAGGAGCAACTCTTGGAGCCCAGGGCTATAAATCAAAGCTTCGCCGGCGAAGGAGATGGGCCGGCCAGGATTCCGGTCTTCGTGTGCTACCCAAGTGGGGAAAGTTGGGTTCAGGAGGCGTCTCACGTCCCTGACCAGCAGGGCCTTGGCGGTGGCCGTCATGGGAGCCCAGAGAGGTCCGGCAGCTTTTTCAGGAACTCCGGGCTAGCCACCTTGCATGGATGAAATTAAAATACACAGACGTAAGAGAAATCCAGCCAGGAGAGGGGCTGTCGGCTCTGCTGGGACTTCAGAGTCTGGGAAACTGAGGCCAACAGCGGCGCAACCACTATTAGCACTGCATCCCTCCTTGGCTGTAGGTGGCCGCATCCCCCGCCCTCTGCGCTCCCGGAGCCGCACCTGCCCCCTCCCCAGCCCATTGTTCCTGCGGATCTGGGAGGCGCCTCCCCGCGCACGCACTGCAGTGGTGGGGGAGCGCAGGGTGGGGGCTGGGGGATGCTGACCCGGCTCAGGCCTGGGAGGGACGGTGCAGAGCCCAGGCAGTGCCCAAACCCGCACCATAAATCTGCCCCTCTCCTGATCTTCCCCAACGGGCAGGCAGGACCAGAGGTCTGGCAGCTGAGCTGGCTTTGTCTGAACATCACTCAGCAACTGGATTGACTCATTTTTTCCTCACTTCTTTTCTTCAAATTGGGGGGAGGGGGTGGATTTTAGGGTGATCATGGGGAGCGTTAGACTTGCTGAAAGCTTGAGAGTTAGCCAGCCAATTTCTCGTATCTTATGCTGATAAAGAGTGGGTGGTTGTGTCAGATGTAAGGTTGGGCATAAGATTTGTCAAATCAGAATTGCCAGCAGAGATGTGCACCCACTCTTCAACGCTGTTAAGTCTTGAAAATCACATTCAGTGCCCTGCTTCTTCCTTCACCTACACACACGCGTGCACACACACACACACACACACTCACAGGAAACCAGGACTTGGAGAGAGTCCCACCCAAGATGAGGAAACACAGGCAGGGTGTGCCAGGCCACCTGCCGCTGCTCCCTGGGTGTGTTCTAGCGTGCTTTTTCCCCTTCCACCGAGTTGAGGTGGCACTGAGTGAGCACTCCAGGCGCCTGGACTTAGAACACAGCACCCTGAAGAGCAGGCTGTTCCTGGCAACTCACTTTGCCTCTCTGGGTTGTCATTCCTTTATCTGCAGAATGGGGTATATTTATAGCATCTCATAAGAGAGAGTCTACTCTCCCTCCCACCCCCCATCTATTTCTAAGGTATACTAATTGCATGTTCTGTGCTGGGCAGTGAGCATGAATTATCGTTTTAAGCTGTTAGCAGAATTTCCTTTGTTGGTGGGAAATTTAAACATAAATTGAATGACCTCTCTAAGGTCGTACATCTAAGAAGTTTTGACTGGGCCCCAGGCTATCTGGTTCCAGGAGCCTTTCACTCCTTAAATAACCCTGGTGGACCATCCTCTTAGGGGCATAAAATGGTTACTGAGGTTAGAGACCCCTGGAGGGTGACACTGGACTTTAGAGATGGAATTTTTGCCATCTTGGCAGTTAGTGTCAATAAAAACAAACATTTAAATTTTGACATTTGTGGAGGACTTAGTGTATGCTGAAACTTAAGAATATTGAGTTTTTCATTCAGCCCTGATCACACTTGTTGGATGAATGACTGAATGCAGGGGCCCTGTGGCCCCCTATTTCACCATTCTACAAAGGACCAAGCTGATAAACCTAGAGGTGCACAGTTGGAAAGGAGCTGGGGGAGTTTTAGGGCAGGGCCATTGGACCCAGGGTCTAGAGCAAATTGTACACCCTCTCCTAGCACATGCTTGGCATGTCATAGGCCCCCAGGGAGTTGTGTTGAGTGTTGGAGTGAATGGTAGTATGACTGGTAGACTGTGGCTGCCCTATTCCCTCTGGCCATCAGACTGCAGGTGGAAAGGAAAGGGCTATAGTTGCAGCTCCCAAGGGAACCCAGGGAAGGTCAGAGTGGTGCTCTGGGTATGGGAATTTAGGATTCTGGCCGTGGGATCTACTGCAGTGTCAACACCAGCCTCTGCAGCTATGCCCTTTCCATGGTGGTTCCCATATCCCCCAGTGCATGTCCTCCCCCTACAACGTCTTGTGTTTCCTAGAGCCCTGGTATCCTTGCAGTTCCTTCCTGCCTGAGACATTTGCCTTTGTATAGCAAATGTCTATTGATGCTTTAAAACTTGGTTCAGGTGCTACCTCTCAGGAGGTCTTCCTTGATTCATGCATCTGAGTGAGAGGTACCTATGTAATCCCAAAATCTCTGGTACTTAACCATTGGTGATGCCAACTAGTGTTTCTTGAGAGCCTATGGTGTGCCCCTGTTGTATCCTATTCACTCCTTAACCAGGTTGGTATTATCATCACCTCGTTTTGCCAGTGAGGCTGTTGAGAGCTTTGGACAGGTCGATGACTTGTCCAGTAAATGGTGTTGGGATGTGAATCAGTTACGGAGCCTAAAAGGCTATGCTGTTTTTCTTAGTGCCTTTTCTCTCAACAAGGGCAAGAACTATTTTTCATTTCCATATTCTTAGTAAGGGTCCAAGCTGGTGGTCAATGAATGTTTCACTGTGTGGAGTGAATATAAGTCAGCAAGCCATGAGGGACCACAGCAGTGGGGAATGGGCTCCATGTGCTGGCCTCTCCACATTGCCATTTCTCGCAACCCAGATGCTCAGAAGTGGGCCAAACTGGAGGGAGAGGTGGGTGGGGCTTGGTCAATCTCTGAAGAGATGCGGCTTTGATTCCAAAGGCTCTGAGTGACGACTCAATCTTGTGGGGGCGGAATGAACTCTTGTCATATAAATAGGCGTCTTTGGTAAGGGAGAAAGCTTCTTTATTACTGCTGTGCATAATTAGAATGGCAGGCAGGAATCAGGGCCTTTTAATGAATGAGCAGCATGTGGCAGAGAGGGAACACTGCCCCCACGGGTACCCTGGGCCTGGATGGGCTTGGGCATCCCCCAAAGAGTGGGGAGCGCCAAGCAGGGAAACCAGCCCCTGCGGTGCTCTGCTGTATTCCTGACATGATAGATGACTCCAGGTCCTGTGCTGTTCCCCTAGATGTGCAGCCGCATACATTGTGGGTGGGTAAGACCTACATGGCTTATAGTGCAGGCTCCAGTTAGTCTTGACTTTCCCCATCTGTGAAGGGAGTACACAATGCCTGCTTAGATCTGTTGGGGGTCATAGTGGAGATGTGAACTGACAGCAAATGGCCTGGTCATTCATCTAGCCCTTTGCCCATAGGGAGAAGAGAGAGGTGGCCTTTGCATCTCTATCCCAATGGCCACTGGGATCACTGTTTCCTCGTGTGAGGTGGCGGAGGGTCAAGTTGGTCTGCTTTCCTTGGGGGCTTTGGGAGAAAGGCAAATTATTCTCTGATTTTTCTCAGGTTTGGGGCTGTATGGTAGCATGTTCAGATCTTGATTATTTTAGGCCAGTGATACTCCTCTCTCTGAATCAACCCCTTTGGATATGGTACGAGTATCCCCTCCTGCTCTTTCCCCATTCCTACAGATTCCACAACGAGAGAGAGAGAGAGAGAGAGAGAGAGAGAGAGTGTAGGGGGTGTCTTGGTTACTTTTCTCTTGTTGCTGAGGCAAAACATCTGACACCCCAAAATTAGGGAAGGAAAGGTTTATTTAGCTTACAGTTTTTGGAGGTTTCAGTCCATAATCAGCTGGCTCCAAGGCAGGGTGGCATGGCACAGGAACAACACTTCAAGGCCTCAGCAAGCAAAAGCAGCCAGAGCAAAAGGAGCCAGAGCAAAAAAAGGAAAAACAAGCCTCTTCTCCTCCCTTATAGTGTATGCAGCCCCCGCTCCCCACCCAGGGCAAATGTAGCACTCACAAAATCTCTGTGCCCTCTCTTGCACAGTATGAAGATATTTACAAAGTAAGAACCCTGGCTCCTTGCTGAGTCTCTCAGTTGAACTTCTAAACTCAAGTTGACACAGTGTATCAACCATAATGGCGTGTTAGCAGAAGGGAGCTGCTCTGGCTTCCAGGAAACCTATGTATGGGCAGCTTCCCTCTTGGTCTTGGGAGGCTCCTTTAGGATTAGTTACCCCTTGGTTCTCCTGTTGGAGTCTCCTGTAAGGCTTCTCAAAAGTCCTCATACCCCAGCTTCGTCCCAGACCCGTTATATCAGGACATCTTCCAATGGGCGGCCAACCCTGTGAGTCCGGGGGTCCCACGCATCAGACTGGGGACCACAGCACCTAGGGTGGACGGGGAGCAGCAGACAGGTCACTCCCTTGCATTGCATTGTCTTAGTCAGCAAATCTTTCTTAAACATCAACTCTATGCTAAATATGTTGCTGGTATTATATTATTACTTTTTTTTCTTTTAAGATGACTTTTCACTGTGTTGCCTAGGTTGGTCTCAAACTCCTGACCTCAAATGATCCTCTTGCTTCAGCCTCCTGGGTAGCTGTGACTAGAGGTGTGTACCATCATGCCCGGCTCTAGTATCATTTTATTTAATTTTTACCAACACCCTACAAAGTGGGTGATTCTGTACAGGGAGAAGCTGAGGTTCAGGGTCACTTAAGTTCATTTGCAGGGTGACACAGCTCCTCGGGGTGTAGTGAGAGAAGAGCTGAGGGCTGTCAGCTATAGGCGTATCATGTCCTCTGAGAACTCCTTTCCAAAATTCAGTTGTTTGAGGTTCACTTTGCTGATTCCACAAGATGTATGACCACCCGCCCAAACTATGAGTTGCTGATTCTCTTTAAAATCAATCCACCGTTTAAAAACTGCATTTATTTCAGGAAGAGTATTTATATCAGTTCCATAAGTAGAAATGCTGTATTCCTTGCCGTAAACAGAAGGTGACCACAAATAAATACACAGATGCCCAAACAAAGTTATGGCACTTCAGGTAATCCCTGCTGCCCACCAGAGGCTTGGTGTGGAGATGGAGGCTGTGCGCAGGGTCCCTAGGGAGCCTGGAAAGTTCCAGAGAGAGCTAGGACCTAGCACCAGCTGGAGATTGTCTCTTTAATGGAATCAGCTCGAAAGGAAGGAAGGGAAGAGCTTCACCATTCACGAGACTGAGAGGAGCACAGGGCATTGGGATTCCCATTCTCCACCTATTGTAATTAAATCCTCCATGGAAATGGGCCTGGGAATGTGCATTTACAAAGCTCACAGTGATTCCTCCACTCAGGTAGAACCAGTGTGGAACGTGGTTGCTTGGCCCCTAGATGACCATTTGCATCTTCCCACTAGGGGAATGGGAACCCTGAACTAGAGTGTGCTGCTTGGGGAGACTGAGTAGGGAAGAAAGAATGCTGCGATAGGAGTTGGCAGGAACCCTTAGCTTGGATCCCAGTCCTGGCTTTACCGTTGAGCTGCTTTGGGATTCTGTACAAATAGCATACGCATCCCCTTTCCCTCACATCAGATTCCTCTTCTCTGAAGTGGGGATGATCATAGAGTACACCTTAGAGGATTTTATTTGCTCCCACAATCCATGCTCAGTTGTAAGTATGTTTCCTGGCGTATCATCCATGTTTGCTGTAATCTGCTGTAGTTATTTGTTAGTATCAAGTAGGGCAGTTATTAATGGCTGCCTTTTGTCCGGGAGGCTCAGTGAGGAGAAGGGTTGGCCTGAGCCCCTGAAGCTAATCTGGAGCAGACAAGGGCCATGTGACATCTTGTCCATCAGTCCCGGAACCTTGGAGGAAAGCTGCATGTCTCAGGCTCTTGGCCCCATTTAGCTCCCACTTGACCCTTGGCCATGACTTTGAGTTCCTCACTGGGTTTTCTGACTGGAGCAGCCAGTGGAGTTCAAGGTCTTTTTGTCCGTGTACTGTCTCCAGTCCTGCCTAAACTCTGTCCTCAGACAGACTCTCCTCCACTCTCAGCCAGGCTCTGCTAGCATGTTGAGCCCTAGGAGCACTACAGATGCTTCTCTGAGCTCTGCTGGGACCAACCCTCCTCAACCAGCTGTGACTGTGCTATGGCAGTTGCAGGTGTCACATGGGGCTGGCAGCAGCTGCATTACACCTCTTCTGGGAAACTCTGGGCTGCAGAGTTTGGGCCTCAGTTTTAGTGACTTTATATTTAAAGTGTCCATGCATTCAGCTTTGCTGCAGTATAGAGTATGCATCTTATCTCAGTTAAACTAATATGACCCGTTTCGCTTTCCATATATCCCCATTTGGAAGATGAGGTGGTGTCACTACCTTGTCTTCTTCTGAGCCATCAGGGCCTTGAGTGGGACAGGGAAGGCAGGAGGGTTTGCTTATGTCTGGGATTTAGGCTTAGATACTTGTGGATTCAGATGTGTTTTACCTCTGGGTTAAACACTGCTGTCTCTGAATTTCTTCTGCTGTAATCAAGGGTGCTTAATCATCCATGCTCCATTGAGATTAGGAGAGCTATAAGTGAAAGAGTATTTGTAAAGTACTTAACTTGAAGCTAGTACGAAGAAGTTGCACAGTACATATCATTATTCTACTGTTGCCACTGTTACGTTGATTTAGGGGGTATGCTGATCAGATATGGGATCTGGGGCCAGACATCGTGGGTTCAAATCTGGAACAGTCATCTACCTGCTGTGTGACTCTGGAAAGTTACCTTTTCCAGGTTTAATTTTTTTCCATACAGTATGGATTATAATAGTGTCTTCTTTGTAGGGTTTTATGAGGATTAAATGAATTGATTCAAGAAAAGCACTTTCCAGGCTAGGATATAGCTCACACCTGCCTGGCAAGTGTGAGGGCCTGAGTTCAATTCCTGGTACCAAAACCAAACTAAAAAAAACAAGCATTTAAAACAGGACCAGGCATGAAGTAGACACCAAATTAATGTTAACTAGCTATTAATGTAATTATGAGTAAGTATCAAATTTGTTCCTCTAGGCAGATGGAATTATCTAATATTAGTTTCCTGCTGCTGTTGAAAAAGACTACAAGTATAATGGTTTTAAAACAATACAAGTTTATTGCCTAACATTCTTGGAGGTAAAAAAAAAAAAAATAAGCCGCAGGCCAGGGATTTAGCTCAGTGGCACAGCGCCTGCCTGGCAAGCGTGAGGTTCTGAGTTTGATTCCCAGTATACCCCCTAAAACAGTAATAGTGATAAACCCCCAGCGGGTCTCACTGGGCTAAAACCAAAGTGAGAGAAGAGCTGTGTCCTTCTGGAAGTGTCAGGGATCAAACTGTTTCCTTTCCTGCCTCTCTCTTAAAGAACTCTTTTTATTTTTTTTTATTTTTATTTTTTTTGTGGCACTGGGAATCGAACTCACAACGTCACACCTGCCAGACAGGCTTTTGAGCCACTGAGCCAAACTCCCAGCCCTCCTTATAAGGACTCTTGTATAAGAACCTCTTATAAAACCTCCCTGGACAACCCAGGACACTGTGCCATCACAAGATCTTTCATTTGATCACACCTATAAAGTCCCTGTTGTTGGGGGAAGCAGCACTTTCATAGGTTCCAGGAATTAGGACATGAACATATTTAGGAGTAGGTCATTCTGAGCCTGCCATAGCCAGAAAGAATGGGGTCCACTTGGATTAAGAAGTGTTAGTTAGAAAGCCTCTGTCCCCTTCCAGTGCTCCCTGTTTGAGCATTGGAGGCAGCTCCTCTGTAGTGTCCTACAGAGTCGAGTTCCTTGTGTACCTGTGTACCGCCCTTTCTGAAGTCTAGATTGTTAATCAGCTCTTGTTTTGTATTCCATCACGGGACTGTCCTTGGAGATATTGCCAGCTTCAGGGCTGATTTCACTTCTTCTTGAGGACCTTTGGCATCATTGGGACCTGAATAAAGATATATTAACTCCCACGCAGGGAAAACAATTGAAGTATTAAAGAATTAGTGAAATGCCTACAAAATGTCACATTTTTTCCACCCTACAAACACTAGTCTGTTTGCTCTTGCTATGTAATAAACCATCCCACTATTTAATAGCTTAAAACAATAGTCATTTTATTTGCTCAAGATTCTGTGGGTAGGACTCTGCTTGGTGGTTCTTTTGCCAATTCTGCTTACAGTCACTCATGGAACTGCACGCATTGGCTGGCTTCACGGGGCTGGACAGTCTGAGATGGCCCCCATCACAGGGTTGGTGCTGGCTGTCAGTTGGACTTTTCCCCTTCTCGAGGACAGCTTGGGTGTCTTTATGTGGTGGTCTCAGAGCAGCAAGAGGGTGAGAGGGGACATAGCAGGGGCTCCAGAGCCCTTCCTGAGAAGACGTGTGAAACCACTTCTGCTGCATTCTGTTTGTCTGTGCAAGTCACCAGGCCAGGCCACATACAAGGGTGGAGAAAGTAACTATTTCTTAATAAGAGGAACTGCAAAGCATGTGTGACTATTTTGAATTCAGAGAATCATCTCGACTAAAATATTAAAGTCTAAAATCATTCTACATTTATCATACTATAAAATCCTAAAAAAGTCATATATTTTGAAAACACCCAGTTAGAATTCTTTGCTTGTTAAGATTTCCTGCAAGTGTTCAAGGATCATCTTACACTTAACATTGTTTTGCTGTACTATGGATCTATAATTGTTAAATATGGGAATGATGTTGCTATGCTTTAAAGTTGTGTTAGCTCATTTGCAGTTTTTCCCAGTGTATTTTGAGAGATCAGGAGATACTTAATTAAAGAGTAACACATAAAGAACTTAAGAAAAGCTAAAAATCTAAGACATACCTGCCTTTAGTGCAGGTCATGACTGTTTTTGTGTCTTTTCTGTCCTTC
>RJWM01040055.1:0-15720 GCA_004363535.1 Dasyprocta punctata
GCACTCAAATCCAACTGCCTTCTAATATTTCAGGAATACTTATATTTTCTTTATTTATGCTGAGCTTAGTAGAGTACCTTCATCCTCTCTCTAAACTAAAACACCACATCTACCATGTCCAGTGGCGGTGGGGTGGGAGGAGTACTGAGAACTGAGCTCAGGACCTCACACTTGCCAGGCAGGTGCTGCACCACTGAGCTAGATTCCTGGCTCTCTGATTATTCTTAACATAGGCTTCTGGATACAACTTCTGATCAATGAAATACTTTCAGTGGTATGGAAACTAAAAATAATCAGATCTTTTATTATCCTTCCCCTACATTATTTTGTACTGGTGACCAAGTCAAGAAATGAGTTTTTTCCCCAAAATGTTGTTCCAAGAGCCCATTCTCCACATTTGTGAATGCTAAACAGAAGCTGCACCACTGGCAGTAGCTGGACTACCAGGTTCAAAGCCTTGTCACCTGCTTTCTGGGGGTTAAGAGGCAATGAGGGAGCAACAGTAGCAGAAGCTTTCTAAGCCTTCCCTTGAAATCCTTCATCAGGTTCTTAAATTCAGTAATTCCAGTGATGCCATGAGTGGCTCCAGCTTCCCCATGGCTTCAATTCACCTGTGTTCTAGGAATTGCTCACTGAGACCTCATTCATAATTAAAATAGCTACAATGTTTCCTGTTTCCTAGACTTCCTAAACATTAACTAAACAAGTAACACCTGATAGGGGAAGAAGCATATAAAGGAGAAAAAGTGAGAAATACCCAATGTAAGAAAGACTAGAAAAATCATAAAGCATTGGTTAGAATTTAGATATGGGAGAGAAATACTGAAGGGTAAGATGAGACTTAAGATTTCCTTTGACCCATCACTGGTCACTTGAGAGATGCAAATTAAAACAAAACTGAGATTCCATCTTGCCCTAGACAGAATGCCTATTATCAAGAAGCCAGGGCTTGGGATATAGCTCAGCCTCAAAAGCGTCTGCCTGACAAGTGCAAGGTCCTAAATTCGATTTCCACTTAAAAAAAAAGCCTTTGCTGGGCATGGTAGTGCACAACTGTAATTCCAGCACTCAAGAGGCTGAGGCAGGTGAATCACTCTTGAGTTCAAGACCAACCTACACTATACAGAGACTCTTGTCTCAAAAGAAAGGGGGAAAAAAGTCAACCTATAACAAATGCTGGAGAGGCTGTGGGGATAAAAGAACCCTCTTCCATTGTTGGTGGGAATGCAGACCGGTGCAACCGCTGTGGAAATCACTGTGGAGATTCCTCAAAAAACTTGGACTGCAGGTCCCCTTTGCCCCAGCGATTTCCCTTCCAGGTATCTTCCCAAAAGAATTAAAAGCATCCTGCCACAGTGATATGTGTGCACCTGTATGCACCTATATGTGCACCTGCAGACAGCAACAGTACCTGGGCAGCACGCCATCCCCTCGTTCCTGCCCCTCACAGGAACAGCACCTAGGCGGCCCGCTCACCCCACCGCTCCCCCACCACTTCCCTAACCCCCACTCCCAGAACAGCATCTGGGCAGCTGCTCACCCACTCTCCTCCCCACACCCCCCGCAGAGACCTGCCTGTGTGATTGGTAGATGAGGGGTGTGGCCAGGACCTGGAAGTGTGCCGTTCATCCCCTCTGACAGGAGGCCTCCAGCTAGTCTGAGCCGTGCCTCCTGGGCTGAGCCTGCCTGCCATGAGAAGCCGTGGGAATAGAAATTAAATTAAAATGAAACTTTGGAACTGTCAGTTTAACCAAATAAAGCTGATGGGATGCAGAAAAACGGGTCGTCCTACAAATCTCTTAGAAATGGGAATCGGCATGTGCACACTCACACTGGGATACAACCTGACGTCTATTACACTGAAATTGTACATATCCTTGAGCCCGTGGAAATAAAGACAGGATTCTCAGCATACATGTAAAGCCGCATATGTAAGATGTTTAACGCTCTGTTGTTGCCCATAGACAAAAATATTGGGGGAAAATGTCTAGGACCAACTGATGAAAGGCTACATGTGCTATGGTACATGTATGCATACACACCAAGTGGCTGCCATGAAAAGGAATTTGCACTAGGTCCGGCCACATTTAAAGATTTCCATGAAGCACCCACCAAACAAGTAAGACAGAAGTGGAGAACTTATCAAAAAAAGGAAAGAAAAGGCTCAAATCCAAGCAGTTAGGATTGAAAATGGTGAAATCACAAAGGCACCTGCAGAACTCCAGAAAATCATCTATACCTATTTTGAAAACTTGGATTCTAACAGGATGGAAAACACAGAAGAAACGGACAGATTCCTGGATACATATGAATTGCCAAAGCTGAATCAAGAAGATATAAAGATCCTAAATAACCCAATATCAATAAATGAAACCAAAGATGTAGTTAAAAACCTATCAACAAAGAAAGGCCCTGATGGATTCACTGCTGAAGTCTATGAGAAATTTAGTGAAGACCTAAGACCACTACTTCTCAAGCTCTTCAATGAAACTGAAAGGGAAGCAATACTCCCAAATGCATTGCTGGAAGCAAGCATTACTCTGAGTCCAAAACCAGAAAAGGATCCAGTTGAGAAAGGGAATTATAGGCCAATCTCCCTAATGAACATTGACGCAAAAATCTTCAATAAGATACTGGCGGGCCAGGGATTTGGCTCAGTGGCTCAAACACTTGCCTGGGAAGCGTGAGGCCCTGACTTTGATCCTCAGTACCAAAATAAATGCATAAATAATAAGATACTGGCAAACAGACTGCAGCAAATCATCAGAAAGACCTTACACCATGATTAAGTGGGATTCATCCCAGGGACACAGGGATGGTTCAGCATATGTAAATCTGTAGATGTAATACATCATACTAACAGAGCCAAGAACAAAAATCACATGATCATCTCAGTAGATGCAGAAAAAGCTTTTGACAAAGTCCAGCACTCATTCATGATAAAAACCCTACATAAAATTGGAATAGATGGTCTTTATCTCAATCTGATAAGAGCCATCTATGTCAAACCAACAGCCAACGTCACACTAAATGGACAAAAACTGAAAGCTTTCACTCCACAATCAGGAACAAGCCAAGAATGTCCACTCCAAGGCAGCATGGCATGGAGGGGCTGCCATCCATGGCATCCTCCAAACAGCAAGGTGTGCTGGCGAGAGAGGGCAGAAAAGCAAGGGAGGAAGACCTGCCTTCCTTTCACCCTTTCACTGTGTGTCGGCTCCACCTCTGGGCAGGTGCAGCACTCATCACCAATCCCAGCACTAGACAACAAACCGACCGCAAGCGCCAGACTCAGCCCCATCAAAAGTATATGAGGACTTAGGGGTACATAGTATCACCCAATACATCACTACTCAAAAATCAGTAGCCAGAGGACTTGAAGGTTCCCCAAAAATCTATCTTTCTTTTTACTGATGTAACTAGTTTTCTGGGCACATTACTTTGTTTTATTGAGTTATAGATTCAAGATACTGTTATCCTGCTTGTTTCCTAGTTCCATATCTTCTGTTAATCTTAGTATTACCTGTTACTCTCTCGGCTGCAATTCCAGCACACTGAGAGATTATTTAAATGGGTTGCCTTTGTTCTTTATTCTTTAAATATTATTCTTGATTTCCTTGCTTTCAACTGTCTACACCTACAGTAAAAATGTTCCCTTATAGATAATATGTATTAGCTTTCTAGGGGTATATAAAAATTCAAGACATGAAAAAAAACATTAAAACTTCCAAATTAAAGTTAATGATGTAGATCCCCAGTTGTTAAGCTTAAAAAAAAACTGGAAAAAAGAAGAAGATTCTCCTCTATAATAGAAATTTGGGGAATGTTAGGGCACAGTTAGAATGTAGAAACATTCACGAGATGGTAAATTTATAGCTATTTGATGATCAATTGGAGGACTCTGACCAAGTTGCTGTTCTGCTGTCTCTGGTATATTCAGTGGACCCTGACAATGTCAGAGCCATTGCCTATACCTGAAGGCACATTGGGCTGACCTGGGCTCATTCAGTAAAAGCCCTCTCAGGAACATTCCTAGATTATGGTAATGTCCTTAACCACTCTTGTTCAGTCAAGGCTGTCTCTCGGGAATAATTCCTGTATTGTGGTAATGCCCTTAAGTACAGTCATTCTGTTTTTGTTTTGGTACCTAGGATCAAATTCTCAACCTCACGCCTGCCAGGCAGGCACTTAGGCCACTGAACTAAATTCCCCACCCTATTTTTTGAGGCAAGATCTCACTTTGCAGGTCAGGCTGGCCTTGAACTTACTTTGTAGTCCAGACTGGTCTCAAACTTGAGGCCGGATGGGCCTCACTCCAGGCAGGACCGCACCAACGCGACAAAGGAGACGTGGAGATCAGGCTGATGGCGCAGATCCGGTTTAATGTGGAAGTGCAGCAGGCTATATAGAGGGTGCGGGCCAATAGGGAGTGAGAGCCAATGAGGGGACAGTATCTAGGCAGACTTAGGTCCGTATAGTGGGTGTGGGCCAATAGGGAAAAGGGGGAGGGCGGTATCCGGGGAGAGGAGCAGAAACAGCAGTCTCATAGGGAATGTTATCTGATTGGTGGTAAGTTTGTGCAGACCAGCGGCAGGAATAGGCCACACAAACTCACAAGGATCCTCCTGCCTCAGCCTCCCAATTGCTGAGTACAGTCATTCTATAAGAGTCCCCTCCACTGTTTCTTGGAATGTTTCTATTGTTTCAGGACTAGCCTGTCTGTCAATATATGATTCACTGTAGGTAACCAACCATGTAACATTTGGTCCCTTTCTTTGTACCTCCCACTTGTAATTCTGTGTAGACTAAACTCCTCCTGATTCAGGGTGGTTGCTTGGGAGGAATTATCAACAGTCCACTGGTGTGAACTCCAACAGTCTGCTGGTGTATAGCTTCTGTGGTGCCTTCTCATCTCAGTGCAAAGTTTTCCTTTTGGGTTGGTTTGGTTTGGCTTGGCTTGGGAAATTTCCTGCAACATGTGGACGGATCGCTTAGGGATCTGGGATGGTGGCATGATATGCACATTGAGACAGGCATGGCTCAACTCGCAGTGTAGTCCTGAAAGAGCCACTGACAGTAGGACAGGTTTTGAAATGACTTTTTGGATCAATTTGAAAAACAACATGTATTACACTTTTCTTGAAATATACTGCAGCTGTTCATTGTTTCAGTTCAGTTTTTCCTGATCTCATTATAGATTCTCTTATAGATTCCTGAAGTTTGTCTTACTTTGCTATGGATTATTAGTATTATTATTAAGATTTGGGGGGGTCTTTGGGGAATGAAGTCAGAACCTCGTAACTGCCAAGGCAGGCATTTAGACCACTGAGCTAAATCCCTGGCCCTAATTTTTTGAGACAGGGTCTCACTCTGCAATTCAGGCTGGCCTTGAAGTCAGTCTGTAGCCCAGGCTGGTCTCAGACTCACAAGGATCCTCATTCCTCAGCCTCCCCAGTTCTGGGATTAAATGTGTGAACCCCCACGCACGACTCTGGGTTATTGTTATTGTCATCATTTAGTTTCTTTGAGACATGGTCTATGTTAGTTCATCCTAGCCTCGAAGTCAAAGACAATCTTCCTCCCTCAGCCTCCAAGTGCCAGGATGAGAGGTGTGTGCCACCATGCCTAGCTGGATTATTTAAGATGTGTTCGATTTTGTCTTTGTGAGATTTGTTCATTTTAACAAGTCCAGCTGCAGATTGTCATTTAAAGAACTAAACTTCCTACTAGTCCTAATGACTCAAGAGAATACCAGTGTATCCTCAAAAACTGAAAATATTCATCCTAGCCACCTCTGGTGTGTGTCTGATTACTTGCCATAGTACTATCAGAAATAACTGTTAGAAATAGACCATCTACATGCAAGCGTCAGTTTTCTGAAGGTGGTGTAAACTGTGTGTTTTCTAGACTGTCCTATTCTCTTGGGCTTTATTTTCTTTTTTAGAGTTCCATGACTGCACTTATCATGGCCGTGAAGGGTGCTTACACACAGTCAAGTAGATCCTGAAGCAGAACCCAGACATGAACCGAATTGGTAAGGACGGGACCATAGCCCTGATGATTGCCTCAAAGGAGGCCACACGGAGATTTTGCTGGACCTGCTGGACATGGGCACCAATGTGAACATCCTGGACTGGGTAGGTCACTGGTCCCATCTGGTCGGGTCTCAGATGTGGCTACAGGACTCAGCCCCAGCCTGTCCAGGCCAGTCTTCTTCCGGAAGTGTGTCCTCGTGTGTTTTGTTGTTGGAATGTCACTTACATAGTGTAAGTGACTGTCCTTGGCGTGATCCCCGCAGGTGTCTTCACCAGCCAGCGTCACTCACTGTGCTGGGCTCCAGTGCCACCTTTACCCTTCAGCTTCCCGAGGTGTTCAGGTTCTTTCCCTCACCCCAGCATCCTCTCTGAGTGCTCACTTAGGTGACCACATCCACTGAAGGTCCATCTAATGGGCGAAGCAAGACCAATGTGACCCCTGACTTCCATTCAGCAGGCAGTACAGAGTCATACCTGCAGCCCTTTTACTGACTTTATGTTGAGATGGAGTCTCGCTAACTCCCTCAGGCCACGCAGGCTTGTCGTCCTCCTCCACCTCCTGAGGAGCAGCAGGCCCAGCAGTTGTCCCTCAGTCTTTGCCGTCTCAGCAACTGATGCTACCCTGGGATTCTGTGCTCAGCCTGTCTCTCTCCCGGCATCCTCAGTGTGCTGTTTTGTCACCTCTCTTGCCTGCCCTCCACTTCTGCAGTTCTCTTGGAAACAAAATCTCACCTGGGCTCCAGTGTGTGAAGCCGTGTGAGGCTCCCTCTTAGTCTGCACTCTGCCAGCGCCTTGGCTTCCTGTGCCTTCCACAGCACTGATGTCACCAGCAGCCAGGACCTCCATGCTGTCTGCCTTGGTGGCAGCTCCTCACTGCCCCTGCACCTCAGTTCCCAGCTGCCTCCTTGGGAAAGCCTTGCTTTATCCAGTCACTCTCTGTGATGTCACCTCTTTCTTCCTGTCCGATTTTAGTGTAACATGTTATTTTTCTCTGCTAGACTGTGCATTCACCCAGAGCCCGGGCCCGCCTGTCACATTTCCCAGAGCCTAGATTGGTGCGCAATACATATGCATTGAAACCTTCATAACCGCCGAATAAGTTACTGCTTGTATCCCACGGCAGTGCTCACGCTCTGCCACAGTTGCTCTGCCTGGGCTTTGTTTCTGCTGCTGACCCTGTAGTCAGGGTGTGCCAAGGTGCCAGCTAAGGAGTCCGCAGGGACAGGCCTCCTGGCCTCCAGCAGGGTTGCACAGGACTGTGGAACCACAATGCTGTGAACTCTGCACCTCCCGGTGGAAATCAGTGGCTTTTGTCTTGGGGCCTTAGTCCAAGGGGCTGAGTGTCCAAGGGACACTGGTGTGTGTTGGGTTCAGCGACAGCCACAGTATCATTTTGTTTAATTTACATCTGAGCAGTAGATTGCCTTCAGAGAGAGTAGATTCTTGTCCTGGGTACTTTATCTCTCTAAATTGTATCATGGGACTTCAGGACGGCTTGTTTTGAGGCGTCCTGTCTTTCGTCCCTTACTTTGATGCCCGTTAATGTCTGGTGTTAGTTAAACATTTCTGTAATTTGGAGATAGAGACTCTTTTTCCAAAAAATACTCAGAACATGTCTACTGTTGATAACTGGGTAACCTAAACTTGGAGATCATGCTCATTTGCTCTCCCGTGGACCTTGGTTTTTGTCTTTTCAGAGTGGCAATATTGTGTTGATCAGCGCCATCAGAGGTGGGCCCGTTGAAATCATTCTTGCACTTCTAAACTACGCTGATAGTGACATCAGAGGACAGGTATGTGCATGTATGCTGTCGTGTATGCTGACAGATCAGGGTTATCCCCCCAACCCCATTCCCTGTGGACAGGAACCTGGGAACCCTAATATCCTAATAGCTGTAGTACCATTGTTATTATTACCCTTCACTGCCATTGTATGAAGTTCCTGTGTTAATGTCGAGTGAAATTCAAGTGAAAGTGAACCAGACAGTCCTTGCTTTTGGAAAATACTTGCTTTGCTAATGCAGTCTATCTTGAGATGAATAGTTGTGCTAGAGAGATGGGTAGTAGCATTTAGTGATAGGGTACTTTGTGTCTTTAGTGCTTTTCCTGTATGTCTTCTTCATGCACATGTAGTGTTGTCATTCTCTTCTCTTCCCATTCTGTCATCCTCTCCTGGAGCCACTTGGGGTGGTGTCTGTGGACCTTGCTTGGGTGGCGCCAGCTTACAGGGTGACAGCAGTAGGTCGGGGCTGGAGGTTTAGCCCGCAGCAGGTTTCGCTTGTGCTGGCTCCAGGTCAGTCCCCAGGGCTGTAGAAAGTCTAGGTAAAGTAAAAGCCATGCAGTGTTGTAAATTTATTCGATACTTCAAGAACTTTACATGAAAAAGGTTGTTTCTGGTAATGCGTTTTGGTCAGTCTACCTATGCTGTTTTTTTCTTACATTTAGTTAAAAATCTCTTGTATTCAAAGTCATTTTTGAGTCAAATTAATAAAAATTATACAGACTACTAAGGGAGTACTAACACAAGACCCCTCTGTTTAAGAAACACATGTATTATAATTTGGATGGTTTTAGTTTATTTTTATACTTTTATGTAAACATAAAAAGTGAAGCCACAGGATGGTATGCGATTGACTGACTGATTGCCTGCTGAAAAGGTCCAAGGTAGTATCAAAGTGGGAAGAGGGACCATTAAAGAAGGCCTTCAAGAGAAGGTAAAGTTGGAGCTGAGTGGGGGGAATGCCTTAGATTCTGACAGCTGGAAGAAGGCAGACTGGGCATTTCCAGCATGGTGGTGGTCACAGTAGGAGAACTGGGCAGGAATGGAGGAGGATGACAGATGGAAACAGACAGGACAGTTAAGACCCCGCCGGAAAGCTGGGCAGTGTCCACATTTTAGAATGGGAACCCACTCATGGAGACTGCGGTCTAGGAATCAGTGTGGCAGCAGCAGGAAGTCACTGCCTTTTGGGTTAAAGCAATATTTGGCTCCAGATGACTTCTAGATCATCTGCATTAAACGTTCATCCATGTCCTTCATGTCTGTCAGTCCTGTTTCCCCGCTTGCATTGGTTTTTCTGTGCTGCACTCTAGCTCGGCTTTTCAGGTCTGTGTAGTAAATACAGTTGTTTGGGGGAATGTTAATGGGTCCATCTCACTCAGCCTGTATGGGATGCAGGGTGCTTGGAGATGAAGAAAGCTGAAAACCGTGAGGCCTGGCCTAGTGTTTGTAAAGTGTGCTGTATGCATTCGCTTTAGAAACACCGGGCAGGTGTCATTCTGCTCTACATACAAAAGTTCATGGGTCACAGTACATGTATGACTTGTCCAGGGTTCTTCTCAGCCAGCATTTGTTCCTGAAATCCGACCCCTTCCCAAAGTGTGACTTACTACTTTACCCTGTGTAATTGCAAGACTTTTCTAAAAAATAAATTTCTCAAAAATAAGTTCCAAGTAGCATAAAGATTCACTGTGCTGCCTGTTAGAACAGCTTCTGGCAGAAATGCTAATGATGTGTCACATTGACAACGTACAGTGTTTAACCTTGGGTCTGACGTGAAGTGGTGCTGGGTCATTCATTTAATCATACAGGACAGTAAGACTGCTTTGTATTGGGGTGTGGAAAAGGGAAACCTGATCATGGTGAGAGATATCTTAGAGTGCAGCCCTGACACCGAGAGCCCCACCGCACAAAGGTACGAGTGGCGCTCCTGTCCTGCTAGTGGCCAGTGCTGTGCAGAGTCCTTGCACGGCTTGTTGTTTCTCATCCCTGTGGTTGGTTCTGGAGCTGCATGGATTTGACTGGTGATGGTCTGTGTTCTGTCAAGCAGTGAATTTTTATCCTTTTGGGAGCTGTATATTCATAGCAAAAGACAGTGTATAATTTGTTAAATAAATACTATTCAGAAAGCACAACATGAGCTGTTCATAAATTATGGGAAGGCTGGGTGTGGGGCACACACCTATAATTCTAGCAGCTTCAGAGACTGAAGCAGGAGGATTGCCAGTTTGAAGCCAGTCTGGGCAGTTTAGTGACACACTGCCTCAAAATTTGAGAAGAAATACATTTTTGGAAAAGGGTTGGGGATAGAGGGCAGTGCTCCCTGGGGTTAGCCCTTAGTTTAAAAAAAAAAAAAAAAACAAAGTCCCAGATGTATCCTCTCCCTCAAATTCTTTTACGCTCCATTTTCTTTTTTCTGTTTTTTGTTCTTTGTCTTTTTGGTACCATGGGTCGAACTCATGACCTCGCACTTGCCAGGCAGGCGCTTGTGCTGCTGAGCTCTCTGGTCTCCATTTTCTTTTAAAAAACATTGCAAATGGTTGTCGGTTCTGCATTCTGGCCAGCTTAGCCTGTGTTCCTCAAATCATATGAAAATCACAGAACTCCTGGGGACCTCTGGAACTGTACTGAGCCTATGGGTAACAATTTCCCAGGGAAAATGCATTTGGGACCCTGGACTGAAATGCCTAGAATTCTTAAAGCAAACAAGGAATTGTCCATGAGACCATCCTGTTTCAACTGTGAGAGGCCTGGAGCAGCCCTTTTTTTTTTTTTTCTATTCTGTTTGCAGCACACGGTACCTGCATTCCTCCAGGGGAGTCGGTGTGGGGACACTACACATCTTCATCCTCTCTGTGTCCTCTCCTCCCCTGCCTCTGTCTCTTGGAGCCTCTGCAGATGGTTGGGCCAATGCCCTGGGGCAGCAGCCTGTCCAGGACACCTGATGGCTTGCAGGCACCACCTTGAGCATCTTGTGTTTGTTTCTTCTGTACCCATGTCAGGCACTGTGATCCTGTGTGGCTTCTGCCCAGGTTTTTGTCTTTCCTGAGTCAGGAAAGTCAGGCCTCGGGGCCTCTCATTTCACTTCCTCTGCTTAGAAGGCAGTCGCAAGCCCTGGTGAGGCTTTCCCGAGGCAGACTGCCACATCACACAGTTCCTCTGCTGCTCACATGGCTTTGGGTTTGCCTTGTTGGCTTGCCTGGGTGTCACCTTGGTACTGGGCTTGGTGGGGACAGTGAGAAGAGGCACTGCCCCTGGAGGAGCCGCTCAGGGTCAGCTGGCCATGCTGCACCCAGCTTGGGAGACAGAGTTACTTGCATGCAGTGAGGGGCTTGTGCAGGGGAGAGCACATTCTTATCAGTCCTTAAACTGTTTTCTTGAGAACATTGTAAATGGTGATGGCTCCTGGCTCAGTGAGTGATTTTGTGTGATGTTCCTCACCTGTCCCCGCTGGATGGGGAAAGCCCGCTGATAAAGGCCACCAAGATGAGGAGCACTGACATTGTGGGGCTGCTGCTGGACAAAGGAGTGAAGGTATCAGTCATGGACAAGGTAGAGTCTGCTGAGAGAGCCACCCCGGAGGGCTGTTGCTGGGCTGCCCTGCCCCTGCACCTCAGGACTTGGGGCTCAGGTCTGGTCATGTGCAGAAAGAGACTCCCTGCTAGGTGCTGTGGGGCCAGAGCTGGCCCTGCAGTGTTATGGGAGGTGTCCCTTTCAATAGCTCAGCTCGGCTGTGGAAGTCTGACCTTGAGCTCCCCGCAAGGAGCACCCCTCGGGGTGGAGCTGATACAGAGCAGGACTGGAAGCCACCCTTGGATGCAGGAATGACAGCTTGGGAGATGAGGCAGGGTTCTGCTGCTGGGCCTCTGCCAGCCCTTCAGAGAGCTTTCTCGGTTTCCTAAAAAACTTAGCCCCAAGTTGCTGAATGTTTGTGTAGATGTGATCCCTGGTTTTAGTTCTCATTCTAAGCAGATTTTGATTCTTTCTCCTTCAAGTTGATTTTGGCCCAGAGCAGATGGATGTAGGGAGTGAGAGTGTTAAATCTGCCTGTGAATGTGTCCCTTGGGCGTTCCTGGTTTATAAAGAGTTAGCATTTGTCCTTCTGTGCTTCACCAGGTAAGGAAACAAGGACCATGGAATCAGTGTGTCAGCTTTCTGTCTTACCAAGTAACACTGGTTTTAAGAATGACACAGCCCCAGGGATGTGGTTCAGCAGTGTAAGTCCCTGCCTGGCAAGCACAAGGTCCTGAGTTCAATTCCCTGTACCAAAACAAAACAACAATAGCAACAGAAACAGCAAAAGACCCCAGTCATTTTACTTCTGAATTGCTATAGTTCCAAGTATAAGAAAAGAAATTTTAGTGTTAAAACATGGTAAGGCAGAGAATTTACTCGTGAGAATAAAGTTACAAGTGAACCTGTCTGTTTTTCATAGCCCCTCACTGGTCCCCTGCTGTGTCTCAGCAGGTGTCTTGATGTTTTCTCTGTCCTTTTGAGATTGTGTATCTGAGGAAATGCTGTTGCTGCAATTTCTCTTCTCATAGGTTTGGGGGTGCCAAGGGTGCTGAGTGGTGAGATGCAGACAGTAAATCTGGTGCCTATGTGTTTAGTTGGGCTAATGCATCCAGGAGGCTGTGGCTGCTGGGTGATGGGTGGTGTGGGGCCACAAGTGGCAGGAGGTCTAGGAGGGGGATAGGGACTTGGCCGTTAGCTCCTGGGGTTTGACAGACCAGTGTGGGGACAGATGGCAGCTGAGATCAGAGTTAGCTCTTCGGTGGTGTGTGTCACATTGTAGGTGATTTCATCACTGTGCTTGTTTTCTGGTCTCATCCTGTCACAGTGTCAGCTCTGTATGGTCAGCAATCTTGTCTTCCAGCTTTGTGTCCCCCAGAGTGCCATGCATAGAGCGAGCAGGCCACAGGGCTAAGAGGAAAAGGCCAGCTAAGGTGGAACTCCCCCTCCATGCCTGAAGTCTTTTGCATTGTATTGTGGCTACATTGAGTCACCAGACAGCTGTTAAGACCTCTAAAAAACCAGCCTACTTTTCTACAAGGCCTTTTTCTCCTAGTTTGTGCCTTTCCCCTGAGTGCTGTTGTGTGAGGATTACAGTCCCGTTCCATGGTCCCCTGCCATGGTGTCACATCTGCTGGAGTGAGGCCCAGGCCCTGTGAATGTCCTTCCTACTAATATCCCTCTCCCCCTTGGAGCCTTTCCCCATCAGCTCTGCCTGTGTCAATGACACCATTTGCCTTGTGTGAATGCTTAAGTCCTTGTGTTATTTCCCTTTTCATACTTACCATATTTGGCTCTTATTCTGTTCCTGTGACATTTTTCTCCCTTCCCCATTTCTTGTTCTTAGGGCAGAAGATGTCTCTGGTTCTCTCTGTGCCCTCCATAACATTCAGCCTAATGAATGTTGTGCTAGAGTTTTTGATTGAAAAGAGTGTGCATGAGACTATGAGTGTGCATATGTGACATTTTGAAATGCAGAGTAATTTTCTATTAGAATTAAGAGTGTGTTCCTGAGACCAACAAGGGATACAGAATCCTGTCCCCTTCTTTGGCTTCCTACTCATATCTTGTTCTTAAGTACCACCCTATTTTATTAGCAGTTTTTGCATTTTAAAGTATTTTCTAATTGTAGCATTAAATCTCAAGAGTGAAGGCAAAAATTTAGTAGAAAATCCAAATTCCTCATTGCTTCCTATCTCCTAACTTGCAATTGTTTGAATAATGTCCTTCTAGGTTTCTCTTTACATGTATGAATATGTTTTCTATTGTGTATATAGCTTTAAAAAAGAAAAGGCAGATCATAGTATTATAAAAATTTCCAATGAGCCATACCATATTTTAATTATTACATATCTTTTACCATGGATTCTGATCATGCACCCACTCATCTGTTGATGAATGTTTGGTTAGTTTTGTTATTAGCAGGACTGCAGGGAACAGCTCCTGCATGTGCCCATTGTCTCTGCTTTTTAGGGTAATTTTCTTGAGATAAATTCTAAAAGCAGAACTGTGAATTCAGTGGATGCCCACAGTCATGTTCAGCTTTCCAATTGATTGTAAAATTTTTTTCTTCCTCTGGTGTAAAATGGTACACAGCCTCACTATCTCAAGCCTCTTCATCTTTGCTAATTAAATTAATATGAAGAACTCTAACTTTTAAGTTGTTTTAAAATTCTTAGATTGGGGCTGAGGATTTAGCTCAGTGGTGTAAGTGCCTGCATGGCAAATGTGAGTTCTTGAGTTCGATCCCTAGTACCAAAAAAAAAAAAAAAAAAAAAAAAAGGAGTTTCTGGCATTTGTCTTGACCTGGGTGAAGCCCAGAGGACATTATACTAAAGTGAAATAAGGTGAGAATAGGAAGAAACCTTGACTTATCTCACATGTTGGGCCACTCAGCTTTCATTACTATAACAAAATTCGTGACATAGTCAGATTATAAAGAGGAAAGGTTAATTTTGGCTCACGGTTTTGGAAGTTTCAGTCCATGGTCAGTTAATTAACTTGTTGCTTTTGGGCCTTCAGTGAGGCAGTATATCATAGCAGGAGCTTGTGATATAGGAAGCTACCACCTGCTAGTGGCTAGGAAGCAGAGAAAGAGAAGAGGCATTTCCTTCCAGGTTATTCCTCCAGTGACCCAACTTCCTTTTATTGGTCCAAAACTGTCAAAGATTTTGTCAGTTTCCCAATAATACCACAGGCTGACAGTCAAGTTTTTCATACATAGGATCCAAACCATAACACACATGCAATCCAGAAAAAAAGGTAAATATATGGAAACAGAAAAAATATGATTCCCAAGGTGACTGGTTAGAAATGGGGGGGGTGTTAGGTTAGAAGTTATGAAATAGTAGCTGTGTAGAATGAAAAAGTTTAGAGATTTACAATACAAAGACTAGTTCATGAAACATACTATATTTGGAATTTCAGTTAAATGGATAGATTTTAACTGCTCTTGCCAAACAATCATACATAATGATATACTAGAAAGACATGCAAGAAAGATGATACAATAAATCTAAAAAATCATATTTCTTTTATAACAACCTGCTTGTGCAGAAACTTACCTGGGTCTGTGAGAGTGAGAGCACATCCCTATGAGATTTAACTCACTCTGTGAGAGAAACTTTAACCTCTCTTAAAGGTCTAATAGCTGCCTCTTAAAAGTGTCACCAGCTTTCAGCATTGCTACCTGGGGGGACCCCTTCCAGCATACAAACCTTGGGAGACAATGACCTATAGCAGTGATGTAGTGATCGATGTGTTAATTCACTGTGGTAACCATTTTTCTGTCAATCCCCTAATATCATGCTGTGTACCATAAGAATATATGATAAAATTTGAGAAGCAAAATACATAAAAAAAAGAAAATGCTCACCAGGTAGTGCTCATATTCACCTACTTGACAATATCTATTCTAAGCAGGAGTGGGGAGGTACTTTCTATAAAGAGCTCAATAATAAATACTTTAGGCTTTGCATCCATATGATCTGTCACAACTATTCAAGTCTGTCATTGGAGTATGAAAGCCATAGGTGATATGTGAACATCCTTTCAAAACAAATTTTTGGGAGTACTGTAGGTTGAACCGAGGACTTTGGTGGATGATAGGCAAGTGCTTTTCTATGGAACTGGATCCCCAATACTCTACAGATGGTAAGTAACTGAATGGGAGTGGCTGCATTCTTCTTTTCTATGCAAGTAGTTTTTATAATAAACCATGTTAATTAAACATTTATACTAATATATATTCCCCGAGGATGAATTTTAATGGCTAGAAAAATTACATCATGTTTATCTGCTACATGCTTTAAAATAAGTCTGAAAATACTGTTTTTATCACAGGAAGTATTTACACCCTATGAATGATTTCTGCCTTCACTGAGATGATCATGT
>RJWM01040056.1:0-15724 GCA_004363535.1 Dasyprocta punctata
AGAAGGTAGTTCTAAACACCAGTTACCACCCCATGATCAACTACAGAAAAGAGGATTATAATTGTACTATTTCTCCTTTGATATAGATCTAATATAATATAATGTTCATAGACCTAATACTGATTCTTAAGGATTGCTAAGCCCATGTTATAATGTTAAGGTTATGAAATGTTAAGAGTAAGCATGAACCAAAGAAAACTTACATTCTATTCCAGTGAGGGAATTAGTGCATTTCTATTTGTACCCAGGATAGTTATAACATGTTAGGCTCAATTATGTGCATGTCTTTGTATCTGGAGACTGATTTAAAGAAATGTGTCTGGGCCCTCCTCCTCACCCCCCATATCTAGAACAGCAGCGGGATCATCAGCTGCCCCTTCTCTTTGTCCCATGGACTGAGGGCACTAGCAGGACCGTCAGCTGCCCATCCTCATCACCCCATGGATCTGGGGCAGCAGTGGGATCATTGGCTGACCCTCCTCTTCACCAATGGACCCAGGCAACAGCAGGATCGCTAGGTGTCCCTTCTCCTCACCCTGTGGACCTAGAGGGCCCACATGATCATCAGTTACCCTTTCCCCCAACCTAAGAGACCACAGCAGCTCAGGGACAATCAGTGACCCTTCCCACCACCTGTAGAACCTTGGTGGACTGATGGGAGCCTCAGCGACTCCTCACCCACACAGAGGACCTCAGCAGGCTTGTGATGGTGTGGTGTTTCCCCCTCAAATAGTTTGTACTCAGGACTTCAGTGGATAAACAGGAGCAGTAGCGAACTTCTCCCCCCTCACCCCATCTGTAGGACCTTGGTGAGCCTGACAAGAGTGTGGGTGACTCCTTTCTCCATACAGATAACACCAGGTGGGTTGAGGAGAGTGCTGACAAGACCCCCCCAACCCATAGGAAATCAAAAGTGCTTACAAGACACCCAGTAACACAGTAGGATCCCGGCTGAGGCACACACTATAGCCAGGTAGATCTGGTGTCCTGGAACAACCTGATGCCATAGTAACAATAGGAACTAAAGGTTGACTTTCATCAATGCTCTTAGGCTAGTCAGCCTAGGAAGAATATAGGACTCAACCAAAAGGCCCTGCAGGAGGAATTCAGGTGACTGACCCTCCCCTTCATTGTGGGACCCAGCAATTTGACAAACATCAATCACACAGTAGGGCCCTAAGACACACATGATGGACGGTTGAGAATAGTGGGATTGAAAGACCAAATATTAACCCAAGAGGTGAAAATGACGAAATGAAAAAGCAAAATGCCATCTCAAACATCCAGTTCATCAGGAACAAGTAAAGGAGACATCAAAATAGAGGACATTAAAAGTCATATACCAGAAATTTCTGAAAAGATAGCAAGTGAAATAAAGAAACAAATCCAGGAGGCAATAGAGGAAATTAGATTAGAAATAATCCCTCACATAAAGAAATAAATGACAACTTTAATAAAGGAGTTGCTCAGCATGACTAGAGAAGACATAGATAATAAAAGTACAGGAGCATGGGGAAATGATGGAAACCTTGAATGAACAATATAGAAAAGAAGCAGAATGCATGAAACAAATTCAAAGAGATATCCAAGAAATAAAACTCTACTGAAAGCTGACAAAAACATTTTTTTTATTTAAGAGAAAATAGATATAGAAGATAGAAACAAAAATCAAAAAAGACAGACAAACAACAACAACAGATCTGATACGATAACATTGTAGGTTTACACACTGAGGTGGTTGAAGTTTGACAGTAGTTACAATATTGTATATCGTTACCTTCATAGGGGTTGATCATATTGACAGATATAGACATGTAAGATTTATCAATTCAGGTATATTACCTTTTCTTTTTCAATAGCTATTGTATTTAGCAATATGGTTTTTTTAACTGTCTTATTTATGCATATTTATAAATTTATGTCTTTTTCCTTTTCTCTTCCTTCCTTCTTTTCCCCTTAGAATACCTCTTGGTATCATTGAAATAACTACCCATGACATCAGGTCTAATGTAATCAAGCAAAACAGTTCAGAGTGAAACCAATAAAGGATAAAAGAATGGTAGTACATAAGAGAAACAAAAAGCTAAAGAGATCAGCAAACAACAACAACATATCTGATGCTGTAAAATTATAGGTTTAGGAATTTAGATGGTTGGAATTTTACAGTGGTTGCAACATTGTATATTGTTACCATTAAGGGGGCTGTTCAGATTGACAGGTAAAGATATGTAGGATTGATCTGGTCTTATGAATATCAACTGTTCTCTCTCACCAGTTAATGCATTTAGTAGTATAGACTTTTAAACTATCTTATGGATACCCTTATATAAAACTATGTCTTTTTTCCATACCTTCCTTCCTCCTCGGTTCCCCTTGTAATACCTCTTATTGTCTTCAAACTAAATGCCCTTACCAATTGGCCAAGTATAGTCGAACGAAATAGTACTGAATAAAACCAATAACAAATAAGATAATGGAGGCAATACATAGTAATGCAATGTTGATTTCTATAATGCCTCATGTTAGCTTCAAGGCAGGTGCCTATATCATCTGTTGTAACACAATCATACTAAGATAGGTTAAAATCCCTCAGAACAGAGCAGTGAAAGTAATACCTGGTTTTGAAGCAGGGTGATCATATATCACTGAAGGCTACCCTTATAAATTTTGTTATCTTTACAATGGCTGTCTTTGTCATCATTTATGATAAAGATAGGCCCATCAAGGTAGAATAGGATTAAACTAAACAGCTCATTGAAAACAATACTGGACTTAAATCCCATTAATGGATTATTCGTTTGTCTGCCCTGCTCGGTAGTATCTCTCTGTCACTTTTTCTGGAGCAGTGGACTTCTTTATCTCTCTCTAGAATGTCCTTCAGTATTCTCTGTAGGGTTGGCTCAGTTGTCATAACTTCCTTTAGTTGTTCTTTGTCATGGAAGTATCTTGTTTCTCCGTTGATTTTAAAAGATAATTTTGCAGGGTACATTAATCTGGGTTGGAAGTTATTTTCCTTCAGGGCTTGAAATATTTCACTCCAAGCTCTACTTGACCTGATGATTTGTGTTAAGAAGTCTGTCGTGATTCTGATGGGCCTTCCTTTGTAGGTAATCTGTCTCTTTTCTCTAATAGCTTTCAATATTATGTTTTTGTGTTGAATTTCTGGAATCTTGATTATTATATGTCTGGATGTAGGCCTGTTTTGGTCAAGTTTAGCTGGAGTTCTATATGCTTCCATTATCTGAAAGTCTCTTCCTGTTCCCATGCTTGGGAAGTTTTCTGAAATTATTTCTGTAAATAGTCTTTTAATTTGATTTGTATTGACCCCTGCTTTTTCACTCACACCTTTTATTCGTAAGTTATGTTTCCTTGGGCTGTCTTGCAGCTGTTGCACTGCCACTTCCAGATTTCTAATTATCTTGAGAAAGTCTCTCCTTTCTCTCTCCCAGGCTGCCATTTTTTCTTCCAGATATGAAAGTCTATCCTTAGTTTCCTTCAAGTGGTTCTGCCAACTTTTATTGGAGTCTTTGATATCCTGGTAGTCTCTCTGAATCTGATTAATGCATTCTAAGTCTTTATTTGTTTCATTCTCAATTTCCTTTGATTTTTCCATCCTCCACCTTTCCAGCTATGTTTCTTTTAGAGGCACTTAGCAATTCCCCTATTATGTATTTCATTTCAATTCTCAGTTGGGCTAACAGTGCCACTTTAATTTCTTTCATAGCTTCATGGAATTGTCTCCCCACTTCAGTTGTCATCTCCTCTGAGAGTTTAATTTTTGGACTCCTGACCATTTCTGTGTTAGTGTCCTCTGAATTAGTTCTGCTTGTATCGGAGTCCAGAGAGCGCCTTCTACCTTTCCATCTTGGCATTTTCCTGGGCTCTGCTGAGAGCCTGTGTTGGCCCACTGTGTTTCCCCAGTCCGCCTCCGCTCCACGGATGTCTGGTGCAGTGTGTGAGGATAGGGCTGCTCCCTGGGAACCCATACCAGACCACCCGCCAAACTTCTCCTATCACCCCCAGGATGCCCACACAGATTCTGCCACAACCTTCCAGGAGCCGTGCCTAATTTGGTGCAGTTCCGGTGTCAAGATGGATGCCTGTCACTCGCTCTCCCTCAGGGGTGGGGGGGTGGAGGGCTGGGGGCAGCCGGGTTCACTCACTCGCCTGCTCACGACCACCTTGCTCCACAATCGACCGCCTCCTTCATCCCCACCGCAGCCGTAGCAATTCAACCACGCATTGCCAGCACCCCAATCGCACCTTCTCAGCTCAGGCCGCAGGGCTAATTGGATTCGGCTCCAGTCAGATGTGCTGCTGGTCTCCGCCTTTGTTTATTTCATTTTTTTACTCTTTCCATGGGCTACAGTTCTCATTTTAGATTCTTCTTGGGTCCAGAGGACCCATCTCCCTCTTTTTTCCTTCTCTCTGTTATTATATTATTTTATATTCCAGCATTTGAATGGTATATTCAGGGAGTCTCCCTATCGTGGTGTTATCTGGGCAGCCATCTTGCAGATAGTCCTCTGACAAAAACGTTTTAATGAAGCTGAGGTTAGAATTTCAGACCCTGAGGGCAGGATCTCAGCTAGCGATCATGAAAGAAAAGAACTTCTAAAAATAATGAGGCAGCATGAAATGACATTCAAGATGATGCAAAGTGAAGCAATATAAGACTAATAGACATAAAAGAAGATGAAGGGGTCAATGCAAATGACATAGGAAAACTATGAAGAAGTAATAGAAGAAAATTTCACAAACATGGGAAAAGAATCAGATATACAGATAAGTGAGGCATATAGAATGCCAAACAGTCATAACCAAAATAAATTTACACCCAGACATACAATAATTAAGATCCCAGAAATTCAGCATAAAAACTGAATACTAAAAACTGTTAGAGAAAAGACATAACTCACATATCAAGGAAAGTCTATAAAAATCACGGCAGACTTCTCAGCACAAACCCTCAAGTCAAAACAAGCTTGGAGTGAGGTGGTTCAAGCCCTGAAAGAAAACAACTTTCATCCCAGATTGATGTACCCTGCAAAACTTTCTTTGAAAATTAATGGAGAAATAAGATACTTCCATGACAAAGAACAATTGAAGAAACTGATGTCTACCAAACGAACCCTAGAAAGAGTACTGAAAGACATACTAGAGGGACATAAAAATGACTACAATTCCCAGAACAACAACAGAAAGAAACTACCAGACAGGCCAGGCAATTAAACAAGGGGGAAAAGCAGGAAGCTTGCAACAGGAAAATAACATGACAAAGTTAAGCCAGTATATCAGTTATATCCATCAATGTAAATGGCCTCAATTTGCCTATTAAAAGAAATAGGTTGACAGAATGGATCAAAAAAAAAAAACAGGATCTAACAATATGCTGTATATAAGAAACACATCTGACTCAAAAGGAATCTCACAGACTAAAAGTCAAAGGATGGAAAACAATAATCCATGCAACAGGAACCCAGCAAAATCAGAGGTAGCTATTCTGTTTGCAGATAATATGAACTCCAAACTAAAAATGATCAAAATAGATAAAGAAGGTCACTACATACTTGTCAGGGGAATAAGTCAAGAGGAAGAGTTAACAATCATAAATATATATGCACCAAATACAGTAGCAACCAACTATATAAGACAAATACTAACAGACATGAAAAACCAAATAAGCAGCAACACAATTGGAATAGGGGACCTTAATACCTCATTGACACAAAGAGATAGATCAACTAGGCAAAAAGTCATCAAAGAAATAACGGAACAGAATCAAACCAGTGAGCAAATGGACTTAGCAGACTTTCACAGAGTGTTCCACCCAACCACATCAGAATACACATTCTTCTCAGCCGCTCATGGGATGTTCTCGAAAATAGACCATATATTAGCCCATACACTATGCTTAAGTAAATGCAAAGGAATTCAAATAATTCCATGCTTATTAGCTGACCATAATTCAATAAAATTGGAAATCAAAGAGCTGGTTCTTTGAGAGAATAAACAAAATTGATAAATCTCTAGCCAAACTTATCAAGAAAAAGAATGAAAAAAATTCAAATTCATGCAATAAGGAATGAAAAGGGAGAAATTACTACAGATTCCATGGAAATTCAGAAGATCATGAATACCTATTTTGAAAATCTTTACTCATATAGGGTGGAAAACCGAGAGGAAATGGACAAATTCCTAGAAAGTTATGAATTACCAAAACTGAATCAAGAAGATACAACAATTTTGAATGACCCAATATCAGCTACTGAAATTGAAAACATGATTAAAAATGTACCAACAAAGAAAAGCCCAGGTCCTGATAGATTCACTGCTGAATTCTACGAAAGTTTAGAGATGATTTAATGCCAATACTACTCAAACCCAATGAAATTGAAAGGGAAGCAATCCTCCCTAACTCATTCCTGAAGGCAAGTATTACTCTGATACCAAAACCAGAGAAAGACCCAACCAAAAAGGGGAACTATAGGCCAATCTCCCTAATGAACATTGATGCAAAGATTCTCAATAAAATACTGGCAAGTAGAATGCAGCAAATCATCAAGAAAATGGGATTATGACCAACTGGGATTTATCCCAGGAACGCAGGAATGGTTTAACATACACAAACAAATAAATGTAATACACCACGTCAACAGAGCCAAAGACAAAAATCACATGATCATCCCAATAGACACAGAAAAAGGTTTTGGTGAAGTCCAACATTTGTTCATGATAAAAACCTTACAGAAACTTGGAATAGATGGTACCTACCTCAATCTGATAAAAGGTATCTATGACAGACCAACAGCCAACATTATACTAAATGGACAAAAACTGAAAGCTTTCACTCTAAAATCAGGAACAAGACAAGGATGTCCACTATCACCACTCCTATTCGATATAGTTCTGGAAACATTAGCCAGAGCAATCAGACAAGAGAGAGAAATAAAAGCAATAAGGATAGGAAAGGAAGAAGTTAAATTATCACTATTTGCAGATGTCATGATACTCTGCATAGAAGATCCTAACCACTCCATCAGAAGGCTACTAGAGTTAATAAACAAATTCAACAGTGTAGCTGGATACAAAATCAGCACTCAAAAATCAATAGCATTCCTGTACACAAGAAACAAACTCATTGAGAGACAAATTATGGAAATAACACTTTTCACAATATCATCCAAAAAATGAAATACTTAGGAATCAATCTAACAAAGAATGTAAAAGACCTATTTGCTGAAAACTATAGTACTCTAAAGAAGGAGAGTGAAGAGGATGTCAGAAAATGGAAAAATATTCTTTCCTCTTTGTTAGAAAGAACTAACATTGTGAAAATGGTCATACCCCCAAAACCATTATACAGATTTGATGCAATCCCAATCAAGAAACCATTAACATACCTCACAGATTTAGAGAAAGCATTCCTAAAACTCATTTGGAAACAGAAGAGATCTAGAATAGCAAAGGCAATTCTAGGCAACAAAAGCAAGACAAGAGGCATCTCAATCCCTGACTTAAAATTATACTACAAAGCTACAGTGATAATCAGCATGGTACTGGCAAAAATATAGACCCGAGGATCAATGGAACAGATTAGAAGATGTAAACACAACTACAAAGACACTCAGCCACCTTATATTTGACAAAGAGGCTAAACATGTTCACTGGAAGAAAGATAGCCTCTTTAATAAATGGTGCTAGAAAAATTGGCTTTCCACATGGCAAAGACTGAAACTAGATCCATGCCTATCACCATGCATTTTGAACTAAAGTCATTTTTGAACTAAAGTCTTGAACTAAAGTCAGAATGAAACAAAGATATAAATATTAAAATAGAAACACTAAATCTACTGGAAGTCAAGGTAGGTGAAAATCTTGAAGACATAGGGGTAGGCAAAGTGTTCATGAACAAAATACAAACCACACAGGATGTACTTCAAAGAACCAACTGGAATCTCATCTTATTAAAAAGTTTTTGCACTTCAAAAGAAATTACCAATAAGGTGAAAAGAAAGCCCACAGAATGGGAAAGAATTTTAGCTAACTGTCCCTCCAACAAAGGATTTACATCCAGAACATATCCAGACAAAGGACTTATAACCAGAACATATAAAGAATGGAGAAACTTCAGGCCCCCCAAATTGAAAGACCCAATTCAAATATGGGGATCTGAGATGAACACACACTTCTCAGATGAAGAAATACAAATGGCAAATAAACACATGAAGAAGTGCTCGGCATCACTGCTCATTCAAGAAATGCAAATTAAAACAACATTAAGGTTTCATCTCACTCCAGAAAGAATGACTGCCATCAAGAAATCAACTGATAACACATGTTGGCAAGGCTGTGGGGAAAAAGGAACCCTTCTCCACTGTTGGTGGGAGTGTAGACTGGTGCTGCCACTGTGGAAATCAGTGGAGACATTCCTTAAAAACTAGGATTGGAAGTCCCACTCAATCTGGCTATTCCCCTTCTGGGTATTTTCCCAGAAAAATTGAAAATGTCATGTCACAGCTATATATGTGCACCCATATTTATGGCAGCAAAATTTGTAATAGCTAAATCTTGGAAACAACCAGAATGCCCATCAACTGTAGAATGGATGAAAAAGATGTGGTATTTTTGTACAATGGACTATTACTCAGTTACAGAAATGTTGATCTTGAGGTTTTTATAGGTAAATGCAGATAACACAAGAATATACTCATAAGGGAAACAAATCAGACTCACATTTGTAAATATCATTTTGTTTCCCTAGTGTAAAAAATAAACAGTAATAATAATAATAAACTAAAAGAGTAATAAAATTCAAAATGTACAATAGATATTATAATAATGAAAGGGAAAAAAGCACTCAAAATTAAAGGACAACTGGGATAGAGGAAAGCGGAAATGAAAGAAAGGTAAAGATTATATGTATATAGGTATACACATATAACTATATGCACATATGTGTGCAAGGTAGATAACTGTACTACTAACTCTCTGTTAGTTCATCAAAAAGAATAGTTTGTGCTGACATTGTTTGATTGTCTGATTATTTTTTATGCCTAGATCTTGTAACTTGAACCATTGCTTCTTAGATAACAATATGCAATATATTAACTAATGCTGATTTGTTACTTTTTTTTAAATTCTGTATTATTTCTACCCTTTTTCTGTTTTGCTTTTTGAAATTAAAAAATCACACACACACACACACACACACACAAACACAAAAGAAATGTGTCTGGCTGCCAAATTGACAAGGGGTGGATTGTAGTGGTTGATTGTGTCAACTTGAGATATTTAGAAGCTTATCTAAATCAGCTTAGCAATTCTATACCCTAAGATGTAAAAGACCTACCTTAAGGTGATTTATCACCTGGATGGTATAAAAGGGAAAGAAGAAGGATGGACAAAGTTGCATTCTTCAGAGGAATCCAGTCTTTGCCTTTGGTGTGGATGTTGTCTTCTGGCTTCCAGTGCAGACTCTTTGGCTCCTGCCTTGGATCCTTCAGGTTTCCTGTGACACTCTGTGGTCTTTCACTGCAGACCCACCAGCCTCTTGGTGCAGACTGCAGTGAACTCCAGACCTTGGATTGAATCCTTTGGCCACCAGCTTACAGACACCCTCTGCATGCTTTCTCATTCAACTCTGTGGCTGACCATTGTAAGCCAATTTATATTTTCTTATACATTTGTGCATCTTATATTACATCTGTTACTGTAGTAAAACTCTGACTAATACAAGTTTTATCAAAAGGTTTTTCTATATCTATTGATATGATCATATGATTTTTGTGCATGCTTCTGTTTATGTGATATATTACATTAAAAATTTTGCACATGCTGATTTATATTCCCACCCCTGACATGAAACATATTTGGTTATAATGTATAATTTGTTGATGATTTGTTGCATTCTATTTGTCAATATCTTACTGAAGATTTTTATGCCTATGTTCCTCAAAGAGATTGGCCTGTAGTTTTCTTTTTCAGTTAGGTCCTTATCTGGTTTTGGAATCAGAATGATCCTGGCTTCTAAGGAAGAGTTTAAGAGTACTCCTTTCCTTTCAGTTTTATTAGAGTTTAAGTAGTATTGATTTTCTGCACTCCCTGAAAGACTTGTAGAATTCAGCAGTGAATCCATCAGGTCCTGGCTTTTTTGTTGGCATCTATTATATTACTGCCTCAATTGTATTGCTTGTTATTAGATCATTCATAATTTTAATGTCTTCCTTTCTCAGTTTTGGCAACCCATACATATGTAAGAATCTGTTCAATTATTCAGATTTTCCAATGTGTTGGAGTACAATTCTTCATAGTAGTTACTAATGATCTTCTGGATTTTGAGGCGTAGGATGTGGTTTCACCTTTTCACAATTTTTATTGTATTAATATGAGTCTTTTCTGTCCTTCTATGGTAAATTTAACTAAGGTTTTGTGTTTTTGCAAATTCTTTCAAAGAACTAGCTCTTGGACTCGCAGCTTTTTTGAATTTTTCTTTTCTTTTTCTTTTGGTTCCAATTTTATTAATGATTCCTTTCTAAAACTGTATTTGGGTTTGGACTGTTCTCATTTTTTATATCCCTTGAGGTGCATCATTAGGTTATTCATTTGTGCTAACTCTGTTTTCCTAATGTGAGCTTTAACTGAAGTCAACTTTCCTCTTAGAACTATTTTCACTGTGTCGCGTAGGTTCTGCTATGTTGTACAAGAACTGCTGTTGATTCTATGACTTACAGTGGTACCTTGGTTGTTTATGATTTGGAGGAAGTTGGCTCACTCATGTTTGTGTGGGGAAGACAGTAATTGTTGTGTTTGTCACATGATGTGGAGTTTATAAAAAGAAGCCAAATTTTGTTAAATGCTTTTGTTGAGAATTGAATTGTTTGCAAACAGAAGCACTCATCAACTGAGGTATTACTGTATTTTATTCTTCTTGATTTCTTCTGTGACCCACTGAGTCAGCAGTATGCTCATTTTTATAATTAAGTTTAATGATACAATTTAGATATGCTTAATAATCACATTCATCATAGGAAATTTAAATGTGAGTTAATGTCCAGTTGCTTATAAAATGTCGGTGTTTTCTTTTGTGATGGATTTTTAATTTCATGTGCAATGATCTGATAGTATACACTGGGTGATTTTGATTCTTTTTATTTATTTAATCAGGTTTTATAGACTAGTATGTTGTCTAACTTACAGAAACTTCTGTGTGCTGTTGAGAAGAATGTGTATTCTGTTGTAGTAGAGTAGGACACTTTGTAGATATCTGTTAAGTCCATTCATTTGAAGATGTGGTCCAGTTTTGATATTTCTTTAATTTTTTTTAGTTGACCCCTCTGTAAAAGTGGTGGATTAAGATCACTCACTCTGTTTGTGTGAATGTGTATTTGATCTTTTATGTACAGCAGTATTGTTTTATGAAGTTAGGTGCACTTTGTTATGAAATATCCTTGTTTCACCATAAATTTTGAAAGATAGTTTTGCAGCATATATTATTCCAGGTTGGCAATTTATTTTTAGGACTTAAAACACTCTATTCAAAGCTCTCCTATCCTTTGACTTACTGTGTTGAGCAGTCTGCTGTAATTCTAATTGGTTTACATTCATGAGTGATTTTTCTTGCTTTTCTCTGGCAGTTTTTAATATTGTGTCTTTTTCTTTAACATCTGGGATTTTGACTATGATGTGTCATGGAATATTTGTTTTTACAGTATGGTTATTTGTTGTTCTGTAAGCCTCACATACCTGTATGTTGAAATCTTTCCTCACACTGGGTAAGTTTTTTGTTATGATTTCTGTAAGTAGACTTTTTGTTCCATGTGTAATGTCTTCTAATTTCTCTCTAACCCCTATTTACCTTAGTTTAGTCATCTTAGCATCATCTAGTAGCTCTTGAATGGATTTTTCCTATTCTCACCTTTTTAATGTTTCTTTAGGCAATTCATAATAAATTTCCGTTTTGTTCTTGTATTCTGAAATACTGGCCATTTCTGCTGTTTATGAATTCTACATCATTTCTTACCACTGAGATTTCTCTCTGGCACTTTTGAGTGGAGTTTACATCTTTGGTGAAATTGTCATTCATATTTTGAATCATTTTGCTCAGCTCTTCCAGTTTTTGTTTCTCTCATTTCCACATTGGTTAGTGTGTATTTTAGTTGCACTATTTTGGGGTCATATTCTCTTTAAGCTCCCTGAGTTTCTTTACGTCCTCTTTAATCATCTCATACAGCTTAATTATATGATGTTTCTTTTCATTTCCATTGGTGCTACTTGGGTCTACTTTGAAAGAGTTAGACGCCTCTGGAAGCATTTTGTTCCCTTGATGTGTGTGTGTGTGTGTGTGTGTGTCTGTGTGTGTGTGTGTGTGTGTCCATGTGTGTGCATGCAGGCCTGCTGGTCATAGTTGATACATTGTATCAATTTGAAAAGTTTAAGACATAAATTTATAAATATGCATAAATAAGGCAGTTAAAAAAAACCGTATTGCTAAATACAATAGCTATTGAAAAAGAAAAGTTAATATACCTGAATTGATACATCTTACATGCCTATATCTGTCAATATGACCAACCCCTATGAAGGTAACGAAATGCAATATTGTAACTACTGTCAAACTTCAACCACCTCAGTGTGTAAACCTACAATGTTATCGTATCAGATCTGTTGTTGTTGTCTGTCTTTTGTGATTTTTGTTTCTATCTTCTGTATCTATTTTCTCTTAAATTAAAAAAAAAAGAAAAGTTTAGAAATTTAACTAAGAGGCTCAGCAGGGAACCAGGATCCTTACTTTGTAATTATCCTCAGTCTATGCAAGGTCACAGAGGTGGTGTGAATGCTATACCCATCCTGGGGCAGGGGAAGCCTGCTTACAGTATAAAGGAGGAGAAGAGGCTTGCCCTCCCCTCTTTTGCTCTGGCTGGTTTTGCTGGCTGCTGCCTTGAAGTGCTGCCTTCAGTCATGCCACCCTCCCTTGGAGCCTGCTGATTATGGACTGAAACCTCCACAAACTTCTGTAAGCTAAATAAACCTTTCCTTCCTTCATTTTGGGTGTCAGGTAAGCTGAGATGTAAGGAAGTGAATAGAGTTTGTGGTAGACATAGAGATCTCTTTAGTTAGATTTTGTTTTCCAATGGTGTGCTCTTGAATTTATTTGTCCAAAGATATGTCTACCCATTCAGCCTTTTTCATTTAATTGACTTGGTTCCTGTCAGTGTGTTGAAAGGAGATATTTTTTTCTACCACTTATTAACAGCATCAGTAGATCTAACCATACATCAGCCATATGGATTAAAACTTCTTTTACTCTCTCATTTGTCAGTGTTCCTTACAACCTATATTTTTATTGGCAGTTAATCTGCATTGTAGAAGGAAAATGGAAGGGAAGAGAGAGAAAAGAGAGAATGAGGGTGATAATTCTATAGAAGAAGAGGTGAGCTAGGGCAAATCTTAATTGGTAAAAAGTAAGGGGTCAGACTCTGTTGAAGTCTTTTATAGTTGTGGTAAAGGGTTAATTCTGTGAGATTTTAAAGTATTATTTGTGGATGTGGGGAAGGGAGGAAAAGTAATTAGGGATCCAAGGAAGCTGTGAGGTTGTCAGAACCTGTTGATATATTTGCAGTTTATGTTGTTTCAATCCTCTAAGCATGATTCTGTTAAAGGTAACTTCACCAGGCCCTGTGAATGGTACATTTTGAATTAAAGCACTTGTTTACACATAATCTTTTTTTAATCGCAGGCATTGTGTGTGTTTGTGTGTCTGTGTGTGTCTGTGTGTGTCGTGTGTGTGTGTGTGTGTGTGTGTGGTGTTTATGTGTGTGGTGAAAAGTAGTAGAGAAGTAAGGGAAGACAGCAGGCTGAGGGATCGGCACTGGAGCCAGGAAGCCATGCTAAAGTAAGGACTAGAGCCCCCCTGAAAAGAACCTCCGCCGTCCCCAGTAAAAGTGAGGTACTGCTACGGTTTATACATTGTGTCAACTTCAGAAGTCTAGCAGCTTAATTAAGTAACTCAGCAGCTCTATATCCTGGGGTGTAAAGCACAGTTACCTGGTCACTGTTACAATTTGAGAAGGTCAGAAGTTTAACTGGGAGACTCAGCAGGGAGCCAGGGTTCTTACTTGGTAAACATCCTCATCCTATGCAAAGGAAGGCAAGGATGTTTGTGGAAGCTACACCCACCCTGGGGGGGGGGGTTGTCCTGTGTACTATATAAAGGAGGAGAAGCAGCTTGCTCTTTTTCCCCCCTTTTACTCTGGCTGCTTTTGCTCAGCTGCTGCCTTGAAGTGTTGTTCCTGTGCCATGCCACCTGCCTTGGAGCCAGCTGATTGTAGACTGAAACCTCCAAAAACTGTAAGCTAAATAAACCTTTCCTTTCCTAAATTTGGGTGTCAGGTGTTTTGTCTCAGCAATGAGTAAAGAGTAACCAAGACAGGTCCTGAGCGCCTCCAATAATGAGAACATTCAAGTTCCTATCAGGAAAGCCAGCGGGACAAACTCCAAGAGAATCAACAGCTCATCATCTCCCCCTCCAGTTCTCTCTCATGCTGTTGGCAACAATCCTCAGGTGGGCCTTCTACATCCTGTGCCACACTGATTCAGTTCAGCTGGGTGTTACAAGTTGATCACAAATTAATCCACTGCAGACCCTCTGCACACTTTCTCATCCAACTCTGTGGCAGACCACTGTAAGCCAATCTCGTAATTTCTCATACATATGTATGTCTTGTGTTATATTCATTTCCCTGGTAAAATACTGACTAATACAACTTCCATAAAGTACTTTAATGTAAAATGTGTGCGTTAGATTTTCCATGACTCTGACTTTGCCACTATGTCTTCCAACCCTCTGAATCTGAGAATAAGGGAAAGTTATGGTTTCCAGTGATCAGGGAATAGGGACTAAGGGAGAGCCAGATCCACCAGACATCTGGGGCTCATTTTTCTCATCATTGCACAGCCTGCATGTAGACAAGAATAATACCAGAAATAAATGTGCTCCTTTGGGTAAAATAGCAATTGAAGGCTTTTCTTTCTTCATCTACTCAGTAAAATGATGATGCCATAATAAAAATTTCAGAGGGTTGTAAGAATTGATTGATGTAGGTATTTAAGCAATGTAATTAACATATAACTAACTCAGCCCGTAGCACATAATTCATAAAAGCTACCTGCTTAATCACTAGCTGCTCAGTCATTCATTGTAACTATTATTGCTTCTTTTGTGTGTCATTTCCAGGTAGGTTACTGCACTTGATTCTTGTAATATCTCATGCTGAGCTATAACAATCTTGTTATCCCACTGGATATATGAGAAATCAACTTTTAAGAGATTTACTTATTCCTCCAAGATCACACAGGAATGGAGAGATAGTACAAAGATTGTGCTGAAATCTAATTCTGTTTCTCCAAACTGCTGGACAATGCCCTCACATCAGAGTGTAGCAGAGAAGCATCTATGGCAAAGGACACTAGTTCATTGTCAGGGAAGGAGGGAGGGGAAGCTGCAGGAAAGGAATACGCAAAGTGATGCTTAAGGACCAAGAAAGGGTGGCATTTCAAGGGAGAACTACAAGGAAAAGGAATGCAGATGAATAGTCCGCACACTGCCTCTGGAATGAAGACCCTATGAAACCACTCCCAGAACGATGCTCTATTCTTATATAATCTACTTTCTTTTAAAAGCTTCATGATTTGTCTTCCTAATGTTGATTTTTTTTCCTTTTCT
>RJWM01040057.1:0-15625 GCA_004363535.1 Dasyprocta punctata
GTCAGAGAGAAACAGTTTACATTCATCATTTCTTATCAGCTGGACTTGGCTACCTCCAGCTCAGACATCGATCATTTTCTAAGCAGGGATGAGCAGATTAGGCGAAACGAAGACCAGCATGATCTGTTACTAGTGTCTCCAGTTAAACGTCAATCAAATGGAGTGTTTGCATAGATGATCACTTCCTAAATCCCCCCCATTTGAAAATATGTTTTTGTTTCTTAAGAAATACACTGCTGTGTATATGAAATGCTAATTTTTATAAAATAATTGATGCTACTGAGTGATTTATATTGATGTATAAACCATTACCATTAAAATGAGAATGACATTTTTTAATGTTTAGTGCATTTTTTCATACATTTAAATATTCCTTTTAGAACAAGTTTTTAAACATAATTTATACAAGTGATATCATATATAGCTTAATATAAATATTTCCTTCATTTGGAAAACATTTCATGTTGTTCCAAAAATATTTTAATATGGATTGATGTTGTTTAGAAGAATATGCATTTTTCTTCTTTATTAGGTGATTCTTCTGGGATTTGGTTCAATATCACATGAAGTGTTTTGCAAACCAAAAATCAATCTTCATTACAATAATAAATTCACCTTTTAATGGTTTTGTTTTCTAAAGTTTCTACTTCCTAAGCATTTGAGATATAGCTTAGTGTGCATATTTAGTGATTACACTCCATTTACTTTTTATTTTTCAGTCTTGTATCACATCTGTGAGGTGACTCTCATGACACTTTATAGAACTGGAAAGAAAAGCTAAGGGTGACAAATCTAATTTTTGTGGCAGAAATATTTTGTTTAGAGTACATATTATGCCTTTTTATGAAAACATTTTGAGACCTAGAAAAATTCTGTCACTTTTTCAGGAATCAATGAAGCTGGAAGCGTTTATAAAAGCTCACCACTTTTATAAAGTAGGCTTGGGATACTCTGATGTAAAATGTTACTATGGTGTTAGAGATGGTATTCTTGTTGGGAGCCCTCAGGAAAGAGATATTGGGGGAAATGGGCATAAATCCACTGAGCAGTTTTGACACCTGTCTTTCATCCATCCATCCTGTTATTTATCTTGATGTCCCCCAAAATCCTCAAGCACTCATAGTTCAGGCTTTTGGGAGGTGGTTGCATCATGGGGCATGATACTCATCAGTAGAATAAACCTCTGATGACTTTATAACTAGAAGTGTGGGTGAGAGGGGCAGCCTAGTTAGAGGAGGTAATTCACTGGGGGTGGTGCCTGGAAGGGTTTATCTATCTCCTCTTCTCGTAGTTCTCTCACTGCTTCCTGCTTTGCCATGAGCTCTTTCTTCTCTGCCAGTCTGCTCAGCCATGCTGCGCTGCCTTGGAACTGGTGGACTGAAACCTCTACAAACTGTGAGCTAAAATAAACCTTTGCTCCTTTAAATTATGGATGTTGGGTATTGTGTCTCACTGACAAGGAAATAACCAAGACAGATCTCTTGCCCACCTGAGAATGGCAGACCTCTACAGCAGGACTCCTGGATATTTATTTAAACACAAGTAATATTTCTCATTTGCAACATTGGGAAGGGCAACCAGCCATATATAGGATTTTTTCTTCTCCTTATGATAAGTTCTCTATATAACTAATTCTGTATGTAAAAACCATTTTTCTTTGTAATAGAAAATACCTATGTTTATATGACCCTTGTGGCTGTAATGTAATCCCTTTTTAAATAATGAGCTTTCACATTAATAGCTTAGAAATGTTGTGAACTTTGAGTCAGCCCTGAAAAAGAAAATACCAAATGTAGGTCGTCGCTCCCTGATTCTGAATATTTTCAGTAACAAAAAGCTGAGAACAATTTCAACCTATTCTCTAAGCCTATCACTCAAAATTTAAAAACACAAAAGTGATACAACTAATTCATTGCACTTCATGGCAGTCCACTAAGAGAATAAAAATTATCAGATTACCTATTCTACAAATTTTCACATGGGGCGTGTTTAAATACCTGCAATATCTAATGTTGATGTATGAGAGCTAGCTGTATAAATAAAGTACTTTGGTTTGCATTTAAAATCAAACATCATTAGGAAAACAATGATCTTTCTGATGTGACTGAGAGTAAAGAGGCATGAACATAGTTACTTTGGTATCTTATATCTTATTTAAAATGACTTTCTACAACATAACAAGGTAAAATAAAACAATGTCAATTAACAGGAAAAAAGTGTAAATGTGTATATCTTAGCATCTGCTATCTTATACAAAATGACTTTCAACAATAATAAGATAAAGGAAAATTGTGAAAAATAAGAATCTTAAGGGACAGAGTTATCATCAGAACTAGACTCAGATATGACTTTTATTGTTGAATTTTCAGACAGGTAATTTAAAATAGCTATGATTAATGTGCTAAAGACTCCAATAAGAAAAGGGAAAACAATGAAAATTAGATTTGCAATATCACCTGAGCAATGTCAACTGAAAGGAAGAATAAAATGTGCTAAAAAACAAAGACAGAGCAACAGGGACACAGAATGTCTTGGAAAGGCTCACAGTAGACTGGACATACGTAAAGAAAGAAAGAAAATGTGAACTTCCTTTAAATAAAGAAAATGTAGGTCAGTGGAATATACTCAACATGAAATATAAATGAAAAAGTGTAAACAATAGGGAATATAAGTGCTATGTGACAATGTAAAATGGTTTAATGTATGGAATTACCCAAATAAAAGAGAAAAAAAGAGAAGTATTTAAGGAAATAGTGGTAGAAAAATGTCCAATGTAAGCAACAAATGCTAAATCATAGGATCAATACATTTCAGGAATAATAAGCAAAATAAATAGGCAAATATCTCCAAAAGTAAAACGTAGAAGATAGAAACAAGATAAATTGACCCTAAGCAGATAATATATTTTTGCTGAAAATAGAACAAAATAATTGTAAGAGAAGGGCGTGAAAGAAGCCTGGGAAAAATAGTAATCAAAATATGAGCTACAGCAGACATTTCATGAGAAACGATGCAAACTGAAAGAGAATGCGGTGATACTTTTAAATTTATAGAGAAGCAAAAAAACTATGCTTAGAATATTACACCTGTTAAAACTATTTTTTAAAAAAAGAAAAAAAAATAAAGATATTCTATGGTGAACAATAGGCTATCCAAAGTAGTATAAAAGAAGTTCTTAAGGAAAAAGAAATACGATACCAGATTATTGTTATTATTATGTATTAATTTTTTAATTGAAATATAAAAACAAAAGTTGAACATATTAAGTGGGGTACCATATGATATTTTGGTATATGTATACATTGTGTGGTGCTTGCATTGGGCTAAATGTGTCTGCACAAACATTTCTTTATGGTGCGAATATTCAAAATCCTTTCTCCTAGTTTTTCAAAATATATGGTATACTTGTTATCTACAGTTACCCTACTCTGCAATAGCCCCCCAGAACTTATTTCTGTCTATAGCACAGTGCCATTGATCACAATGACCTTGCCACACCCTCCTCAGATACCCAGCTGTTGGTAAACCAGTATTCTATTGTCAATCTCTATGAAGTCTGTTATTTTAGATTCCACATGTGAGTGAAATCTAATGGCATCTGGTTATCTGTGCTTAGCTAATTTCACTTCAGAAGAATATCTTTACTTCCATCTGTCTTGCAAATAACAGCAGTTCATTTTATTGTGACTGAAGCGTATTCCGTCACGAATATGCACCATTTTTTGTATTCATTCATTCATTTATTCATTCATTCAACATTTGATGGAAACTTAATTTGTTTATATTTATTTGCTGTTCTTCTGCAATGAAAATGGATGCACAGGTATGACTTCAATCAACTGATTTTGTTTCTTTGGATATATATTCAGTAGGAATATTTTTATCATACAGTAATTCTATTTTTAATACTTTGAAAAGCCTGCATATGATTTTCCATAATGGCAATGTTAATTTATAGTTTCATCTATGGTACAGATGGGTTCTCTTTTCTGTACGTCCTTGTTAGCACTTACTGTATTTAGTCTTTTGATATTAAACATTCTTGCTAATATGATGTCTCATTGTGGATTGGATTTGCATTTCCCTAATGAGTAGGAATAAGTATTTTTTTATGCCTTATTTGGACTGCCAGGTGAGATCTTGGTTTTCTACAAATTCTTCATGTTTGTGGATATGTAATGGCATGTGGTTATTCAAGGATTAGGTTTGATTCCCAATGCTAAGGTTTGATTTCCCTATGCTTCCAGAAATTCTAACTAGGCTGCTTATTTTCTCTGAGTAGTCATTTTATCTACTTCAGCAGGTGACATCCTAAATCCATATTTACTGCAAGTCTGATTCTGGTGTAATGCTACTACGTCAGCACTAAGAGGCAGTGAAATCTCAGGATTATCCCAAGTCCACAATTGGTGTATTCTTCAGAGTGAATGGGGATGTGCAGGGTAGACCATTAGCTGCCTCTCTCTGTGGTGTGGTAAATCCAGATACCTAACTGCAAATCATGAGTCTGTAGTCAGGAACTGCAGGATTTTGCCTGGCTCTACTGAGAATCATCTTGGAGGAAGTAACCGTAGGCTTTGATGTCATGCCTTTGATCGTTAATGCCACAAACCCATCCCACACCCTGAGCTCTCAGCCTACATGACCAGCCCAGAATTTGGGTAGGATGCAGGTGCTTAGTGCCATGGATCTTATTACTGAGGTAGACTCCTGGCCTCAAGCCACTGCAACTGGGAACAAGTGATGGCCCAAACAAAAATCCAATAGATTGAGGATCCTGTCTTCCTTTGACACTGGGATTGTTCCACAGACTTCATCTACAGGCAGGCCCTATGGGGCCACTGGGCCATTGGGATCTGCTGCGTTAGAGTTTACCATGCAACATTAAGTTTCTAGGCAAAGTCCTACACTTAATATACTGTCCTACCCTGGAAAAGGAGGTTTAACTCGCATGCTATCCTGCCCAAGGTTTGGGTAGTGTGAATGAAGGTATTCCCTTAAATAGTAAGCTGGGTCACACTAAATCTGACATCCAGAAAGCTCTGTCTGTATAGTCCCAGGTGTTCACCTGGATGCAGCTTGTGCCAATAACAGTCAAAACACAAGTGCTTCTAACTGGGGTAAATGTCTGGTGGATTAGTCTGTGAAACTAACGTAGGAGTAGCTGTGCCCCTCAGTGATGCATGATGGGTAGTGAAGACAGTTCCTTGGCCAAAAAGGTTTATACTAAACTGGGTCTTAGGTGAATCTTATACTTCCAGAGACCTACACAGTCTCAGGCGTGTGTGTGTGTGTGTGTGTGTGTGTGTGTGTGTGTGTGTGTGATCCAAGCACACTCAAAGGCCTTCAATGATGCAAGTCAAAGCCAAAACTTGAATTGGTCCCACTGGCATGCTGATAGTTACCTGGTGATAGAATATGTCCACAGGTTCGGTATGTGAGTTTTGGGCTTGATACAAGGTCTTTGGCTTCCATCTCATGCTGGGTGTGACTATGACTGGCCTCTGATTGAGTTTTTAGGGCACTGTTTTGTGCTAGCTTTTGTGCTCTTCTTTCCAGTGGGTGGTGTATCAATCTATGTGTTCTGCCACATGAGATTAAGGGATGTTTGTTGGAAGAAATCAGTCACCTGGGTAATGGGGCTCAGCAGCTTTGAATGCTAGTGGTGACCTGGGGACAGTTATTGTGAGACTGTCCTGGCCCTCGGAGATCACTGTGATGATCCTGGTCTAGGATTCATGCTAAAGTCTGAAGTAGGTGTGGGTCTTTCTTGGCTGAACTATTTTGAGAGTTGTGTGAGAGATGATACCCACAATTACTTCTATCCTGGCTCCTTTAATTCATGTTTTCTTTGTCTAATGCTGAGACCATACACTATTGTCCCTCCTCTGGCTTCATTATCCTTTGTGGAAGTAGTCTGGCTCAGGAATAGTTGCTCTTATCAGTGTGTGTATGAGGAAACAACTACTAGAAGATTTTACTTAACCACCATGTTGCTTTTGCACTACAAAGGAACTTGTGAAGTTAAAATAAAGATTTTTTTTCCAAAAGGTATCTGTTTTAAAAAATCAGCAACATATTATTAGTTTACGACATACATAAAAGTAAAGCATCTGAGTAAATGGCATGAAGAATGGGAGGAAAGTATTGGCATTATATTTTGTCATGTCTTTTACACAGCACATAAAGCAGTATAATATTGGAATGTAGAGTGATTATAGTGTGTATTTCAAAAGCCAAAAAATTATTAAATGTTTGATAAAGTTTTGTATGACAAGTCAGTGAAAGGAGTATGAAATAAAAGCAGAAAACATTTGAAATAAATTCAGAGAAGGCACTGAAGTGAAAAAATAAAGATCAAAAATAAAAGATACAAAGCAGCCATCAAAATGTTAGAGGTTCCATCATGTCATTACTTTAGGCATCAATGGTCTAGTCTTTTGAGAATATGTAAGAGAGATGAGAGGGAAAAAAATTAAGTAAGGGCTAAAACTTTTCGATATTTTATGGAATTTATGCATGCAAGACAGGGTTATATCTAAGTAAGAAATCTACATGATAATTGAATTTTTTAAAATTTGAAAGAAGCCAGAGAGAAAAAATTATGTACAAGGGAATAACAATTTGAATGTTAATGGATTTGTCATCTGAAAGCAATAAGGCTAAAAACTGGAAAAAATCTTTAAGTTTGTGAGAGAAAAAAAGGACAACCCAGTATCCTATACTCAGTAAGATTATATTAGAAATAAAATTTAAAGAAAAGATAAAACTGAAAAAATTCTCATTATCTTATCTCAAATACAAAATATTGGAGGAAGTTCTTCAGGTATAGGGAAATTATACCAAAAGGAAGCTTGAGATATCAAGAGGGAGTGAAAAACATTGGAAATATCAATTATCTGAGAATATATGAAAGAAAATATAAATGACTGCTTAGGGATATGATAAAAATCTCATTCTATCAACTTTTTGAACATAATGGAGGAAAGGAGTGGAAAAATGATCTGCATGTTAAATGTCTTCTCATTTTATGTAAAGTGGTACAATATCAACTTTAAGTAGGGATGTAAATTACCTAGTGCTGTAGAGCAGTCACTAATTAATAATACAAAGAGGAATACAAAAAAAGTGGCTTAAACAAAATAGTTATCTAAATAATTTTCAGATAATGCTGTAGAAAGTAGGAAAGAGAAATTGGAGGAAAAATAATAAGTAGAATAGAGAATGATAAAGTAATATAATTAAATCCAACCATGTTAATAGTAACAGTAAATGTTAATAGTCAAAATCATTTAATTAGAAGATAATTTGTTTGTGAAAATAATAAAGCTAGCACCAACTATGTGATACCTTCAAGAACCACACTTTAAATGTATTTTAAAAACATATTTTGAGAGTAAATGAATGGAAACAGATATTCCATGAAGATTAACATATGTATGTGACAAGCTACAAACAATAAACTTCATGAAGAAAATTAGTAGAGGGAAATAAAGACATTTGATAATAAAATGAGAAAGAAGATAACATTTATAAGAGTACATATATATATTCAGTAAGAAAACCTCATAGTACTTTATGGAAAAATTTACAGAAGAAAAATAGATGATTCTACAATTGTAGATTTTAATTTCTGAACTTCCAGAACGGTTCTCATCAACTTCTAGAAAAACTAGATAAAATATAATTAATAATGTAGAATACTTAGTTACTACCATAAAGTTCTTTGATTCTTAAAGAATACTATACCAAGCAAATGCAAAATACATTCTTCCCAAGTATACTTTATGCATTCACCAATATAAATCACATATTGGTTATCGATATTTTTTTTTCTTTCTGAGACAGTCTTCCTATGTAGTTTAACTTGACCTTAAACTCACTATGTAGCCCAACCTGGCTTTAAACTGACTGTAATCATCCTGCCCCAGCCTCCTGAATGTTATGGTTACAGATATGTCCCACCATGCCTGGTTAACCAATTCTTATAAAAGGACTGAAATTATATACAGTATGCTCACTGACTGCAATGGAACTTATTGAGAAATGATTAATAATATACTATCTAGGAGATAAAAGTACAATACTTCTGAATAATTCATGGGCCAAGGAATAAGTCATAGAGAAATTGAAAACATTTTGAAGTGGCTGACAGTGAGTAAACTATAAGTACTGAAGACAATGACAGGTGGAAAAATTAATGCAAAAATTATTATTAGTTTTACATAAAGATCAACACTATTGGCAACCCTATGTCAATAATTCAGAAAGATGAAAAGTATATACAAATTACTAATATTGAGTGTAAAAGAAGTTTTAATTATAGATTCTATATATATATATGAAGTACAGCACAAATATTATAAGTAGCATTATGCCAACTAATTGAGATACTCTAATGAAACGGACAAATTGCTTTGAATATTAAAGATTCAAAATTGGCACAGAAATAGAAATATCTAATACCATTATCTATAAAACAGATCAATTTATGAGGAATATCTTGGCGATAACTGAGGCAATTCTGAGACCTTTTCTCTTCACCATAATGCAAATTCAACCCTTAGATTCATTTCACTCTTGTAATATCTCTAAAATAGTTTTAGTTAGGTATGTAAGTATATGACACACACTATGGTACAGATGGTGTTCTTCAATACTATACTCACCACTTCCAGAGAGAATAGACATAATAAAGGTATAAATGATTATTGGGGCTTTTGAATAATTAGTGAGAAATGCACTAGAAACAAACAGCATGATTAGTATTTTTGACAAAGTTCTTTCTCAACTCATGGCTCAAAGAAGCAGAATAGGACTAATTCATGGACTTTAGAGTCTGATTCAATTCAAATCCCTATTTTCCTGTTTCATTGCTGTATGAACCTAAGCGATGTATATAACCTCTGCTTGCTTCCTTACATACAACATGGAGATAATATTGCAACAAAGACTGATTATTTTTTGTATGGTGTTTTGAAATGAACCCAGTACAAAATAAACTTCAATTTTTTTTTAGACCTTTGGAAAAATCATTACTTTTGAGTAAGTTCTGTTGCAGGAATTGATTGTGATTTGAGGTCTGTAGACTGCGTTGCCCTTTAGGGTAGGCAAATAACAACACAGCAGTTTTCCTGTGTTTGATGCAGAATGACCACCAAGCAGTAAGACAACAGCAGTATACAATATCAAGGCTGGCACTTGGCTTTCTAATTATGTTTTCCAGGATAAATAGACTGCTTTTCAGTTTCTGTCAAAATTCCATATATTAGGGATTCACTAACATAGGCCTTTTGTTGACATTGCTATGTTGCTTTCAAAACGGACACTTGAAATTTTAAAGCACGTTTACCATGATTAGTTTTATCATTTTTGCAATGAAAAATTGCAAAAATTTAATGATGACTGCTATAATGACTTAATATACTTTGCAGCTTCACATTGAAGTATTGGGAACTAAAGTGACCCATGAATCCACATGACTCTTAAAAACAATTATCTTAGTCTGTGTGTTTCCCTGAGGGCTATGCTTTGACTCATTGATGAAACATAGTCTACCCAATTACCTCAAATTTTCTGCTTGTTAAGATTTCTAATCCACAGTTAGTCTTTATTAATCTCAGAAACACAAACTTGTAACAACTACCTGAAGCCAAATATATATGTGTGTGTGTGACTTTATTAAAATTTGAGAATCATCATAAAAATTAATTCTATTTACAAACTGTAGTCATAGAAGATGAATTCATGGAGTCCCTGGTGAATTTTAATAACAAAGGTAAGAGGATAAACACAATATTAATTTTATAAGATTTTTTATGCTTGAATGAATATAAAACTTTGTAATTATATTTACAGGACTTGGCTGTGTTGAAAGATAAGGAATAATTACATTCATGCCTGATGGGAGAAAGCCTGCATGAATTGTGTAAGTTTTGTGTGTTAACAAAACTGTAATATTAGGAAATTCAATCAAATGTTAATTAATTACAAGGAAAAGTGTTATCTATGAATGTATTACAGCAAGTAAATCTATATATTTTAGAAACTGAAAATAATGTTATTTTTCTCCCTATTATAATTTTTTTCTGTCATACATAAAATAGGACTCAATTAGACTTCTTTATCAGGCATATAATTATGATTTAAATAATATTTATGAAACTCTCAAAGATACATAAAATATGAAACTGTAGTACTTGGATTTTACATAGTACATTTTACCATTATTTGCATTATGATTTATGGGTCAGATATTTTTCCTTGCATTTTCTAGTATTGTTAGTTCCAGCAAAACCAGTCTTTTGTAAATATGTTTTATGCATTTATTGATTGTTTTAATGACTTTTTCTATTATTACATTTACATAGGTAATGAATTCAATATATACATTAGTCAGTTTAATAAAAGACAAAACAATTTTCTGATATTTTATCTTTGAAATGCTTTAGGCAATGTAGAGCACATTTAAATATATATAAGAAAAATAATTAAAATATTTAGAGAGTACCATTCAGTCCTGTAAACTTAAGCAATGAAAGGCCAATTTCTGTTGTTTTACTTAACAGAGATATATCAAGCTATTAGCTCATACTTGTAACATCAGTACCTGTTTTGATTTATCTTGGACACAAGTAGGATAAAGACTTTTATATATATGTGGTGCTATAATTGCCAATAATATATATTAGACAAAGTATGTTAATAGCTTCAAGAAACATGAAGAGTGACAATCTATACAAAAGCTTTCCCAGGTTAGAAAGGCAAATGCAACCGTTATCTTGAACTGCTTTGTCTTGGAATACAAAAAATAAAGTCAGGTGGAGATCTTTAAGAAAGAGTGAAAATCTTAAGCATTTTAAGTGTTTGCTTGATATGATTTGTTTATATGCATCCACATCTTTTGCATTTGTTTTTAAAATTTAAATATCCATTTGTTTCTATTCTGATTAAGCTGAATAAGGCACTTTATGCTCAGATGACTCAAATTTGTTCATTATTTTTGTAATACACTCCTACAAATAGCGATAGACTTAGTAGAGATATGGTATTTTGAACTTTTTATTTTCTGGTTCATAAAGTAATGCTTCACATATGGTTTTAACATTACTAGATATCATTTTGGAGTTTATATATGGCCAATCATAACAATGTTTAGTTTCAGAATAAATGCCTGAGATATCTATTTGATTCTGATGTTTTTATATATAGATGTCTTATGTTTTGTTTTGATTCACTTGTTGTCTCTTACCCTATAATAAAAACTGTAGCTGATGATTATCCTCCAGTGAAAGCAACAATTTTCACAGAGATAGTAACTTACTCTCTTGATTAGGGATTGGAAAGATGAATTATTCTCTTTATCCTGATTTGATTTTTTTCTAAGTGGACATTGGTGAATTATGTATGTGATAAAAGGAGTTTTCTTGGCAATGGATAACTTTTTGAAATTAAAACTGACAAGCTTTAGTGTTCAACAAAATTGAAATGCTAGTACCAAAACATTTTACTCTCTGTGGTCCCACCATTTCTAGACTTGCTAGGTATACCACAGCCAGCCCTGGGTCTGCCTCAGCTGCTGTGTTCTTTCTCAAACTATCTTAGGTAACCAAAGAGTTCCCATGTATAAGCAGGAAATATAACTTACTGCGTATGTCATTAATACACTTCAGTTTTTATTGTATATATTTCCTGTATTCCTTAAGACATAATAGAGCCAGGAATGAAACTCAGCAGTAAAGAACCTACATGGCAAGCTCAAGGTCCCGAATTCAATTTCTGGTACCAAACAAACAAACAAAAAAAGACAAACCTTTTCAGATGTGGTAGAAAAAAAGAATCCAAGTATTTTACCATTGCAGACATTTTTTGTAACTTAAAAATACTCAATGAAGTGATGATTAGTATGTTCAGTGCTGTAATTGAGAGAAACTGAATTTCAGTCTCTCACCCATCATTTTTATTACCACCTTTCAATTTACTGATTGGCGGATATCAAGAAATGAGTGAAGTAGAAGGCATAAACACTTAGCATCTCCTTGGACAGAGCTCTGTCTTCTAGTCAGTTTATACAGGACCTTATCATTCTCACTATAATGCAATCTCCAAAATGTTTATTTCTTTATCAATTTAGCTGTTAGAACTAAATTAGAGATATAAGTCCAGCTGGTTCTCTTTCTGCAATCATTTTTCAGGAAGTTGAGAGTTAACTGTAAGTAGAGCAGAGTGTGTACAAAATTCTGAGGACATTCAGCGGTTGTCAAGGGTTCATATCATGCTCAATGAATCAAATATGGAGATTTATGAGCATTAGTTTAAATTTAAATACGTGCCTTTTCACAGTAATTTTCAGTGAGGCACTAGAGATAATTGTTCTCAAGTTAAGAATGTTTTGAATAATTCTGAGGGATTATAAAGAGATACACAGTGCCAAAAGCTGTTTAAAACTTGATGTTTTTGCCCTGTGAATATTTAAAGTAGCTAAAAACATTGTCTTTTATAATTACACAAAAATGTAGGCAACAGATAATAAGAAACAAATACATCACCCCTAAACTTTGCCATTTAAACCGCGCGTGGTGGCCCACACGTTTAATCCCAGCACTCAGGAGGCTGAGGCAGGGGGAGCATTGTGAATTCACAATCAGCCTGGGTTACAAAGTGAGTTGAAGGCCAGCCTGGACTGCATAGTGAGACCCTGTCTCAAAAAGTACAGCTGGGGATTTGGCTCAGTGGCATAAGCGCCTATCTGGCAGGTGCGAGGTTGTGAGTTTGATCCTAGGTACCAAGACAAAAAAAAAAAAAAAAAAAAAAAAAAAAAACCTTTGCCATTTAGAATTACATGTTAATGTTTGGTGTTATATATAATTCTTCCTTGACTTTGTATGTGTTCCTAAAATGATTTTACTAAACACTGTTACTGTTTTAGCAAAATATAAAAATTTAGTTTAACATCATTTGAAGGGAATAAAACAACTGAAATTAATCTTAATTGTTATTTTAGATAATATTTTTGTTGCCATAAAAGATATTAGTTTCTAGAATATCTCCGTAAACTAAAAATATATGAGAAAGATTGTCAGATTCAGGTAATAATTTCCTTAAATATAGGTTTAAAATCTGGGTAGATATCTACATTCTTCTGTTATGAAGTGAAAGGAATTGAGTACAAATTTAAACTTGACTGTTTTGTGGGCCAACATTTAATATTTTCCTTTATATATTTACTCATTTAATCTTGCTGTTATTTAAATGTTTGGAGTTGTATGTTGTTTATAGTTATTATTCATGAATTTACTTAGTTTAACTTAATTTTTTATTAGTGCAAGCTTATATTATAGAATAGTGATGTTGAGGGAAAATTTGTACTTGCTTTAGATATATCTTGCTTATTTTCAATACCTTTATTGCAATCTCCCTTTACTCTTCTTTACTTCTGATTCCCTTCTACATACCAAGAATCTTATCCTGTGGTTTCCTATCACTTACCTTTTAGTTAATTGATTTTTTTAATTTTAGGTTTCTCACTTAAGAGAAAACATGAAATATTTATGTTTATGAGTTTGGATTATTTTGTTTAGTGAGATGGTCTTAAATTCCATACATTTCCTGCAAATGACAGTTTCACTGTTCTTTACAACTGAATAATATCCTATTGTGTATATACATTGCATTTTAAAATTTAACTTTAAGTAATTTTAAATACATTTATTATTATTTCCATTTAATCTATAATATGCTCATCAGGATTATCTGTACTCATTTGACTTAAACCATATGTGTATTTTACACAATGTGCATATTTCTAATACCTACAAGTCTAGTATTATACTGCTACTGTGGAAGATATTTAGTTTTTTTATAGTGATAAGAATTTTTATTTACAGAATAAAATGACTATAAAATCCCCCTAGCTAAATAAACATTATTACTACATCACATGCTCTATCCTACTATGATGACTGATTTTGTCATTCAATAGATGAGCATATTAATGTGGATGGTGAGCTGTTGTTTTACAGTAATATTTTCCATGTGAAGATGAAAGTCCTAACGAGTGTATGTCCATCTGCTTTTTAAAAATGATTGCTGTGAAACATCACAAATATGTGTAACTTTTGTTACTTTTTCAGTCTGACACACACATATCTCCACAAATTGCCACATGTTTTTCTACCCATTAAAATAGTCCTGAGAAGTAAAAATCATTAAACAATTGTAGTGTGCTTCTAATTTAATTCATATTTTCCATATCAAAAGAGAATTTGAAATTTTTATTTTATGATAACTTTTGTTTTCCTACTGAGCTCCATAACTGTGGAATTACAATATTTGAAAAATAAAAGCTTTGTATTACTTATTTTTTATAAGCATTGTACATAATATATAGCTGTTTTCTTAATTGCATATTGTTAAATCAATTTAATTTTAATACTCTCTGACATATTTACTTTAAATGATTCTTTTAAAAAAGACAGTAACTTATTTAACAGTTCTTTTACTACTGAGATGCATGAAGGTACCCATGTATTAGATAAGTAAGGTCCCACAGACCTATCTGCTAAGTATTTATTAACCCAAAAATGCAGGAATGGTTCAATACATGCAACTCAAAAAACCTAATACACCATAGTCACAGAGCCAAAGATAAAATCATATGATCATCTCGATTGATCTAGAAAAAGCATTTGAGAAGGTCCAACACCCAGTTTTGATAAAAACCCTACATAAAATAGGAATAGATAGTCTTTACCTCAATCGGATAAAGCCATCTATGACAAACCAACAGTCAACATCATACTAAATGGACAAAAAATGAAAACTTTCACTCTAAAATCAGAAGACAAGGATGTCCACTATCACAACTCTTATTCAGTATAATTCTGGAAACATTAGCCAGAGAAATTAGACGAGAAAAAGACACAAAATGAATAAGGATAGGGAAAGAACAAGTTAAATTATCATTATTTGCAGATGACATGATACTCTATATAGAAGACCCCAAAAACTCCACCAAAAGATTTTTAGATTTAATATTCGAATTCATTAGCATAGCTGGATGCAAAAATCCACACTCAAAAATCAGTAACATTCTTGCACACCAACAAACTCAATAAAAGAGAAATTAGGGATACCACACCTTTCACAATAGCATCCAAAAATTGAAATACTTAGGAATCAATCAATGCTTAGGAAGGAAGTAAAAGATCTATACACTGAAAATTATAGTACTCTGAAAAAGAAGATCAAAGAATATATCAGAAAATGGAAATATATCCTTTGCTCTTGGATAGGAAAAGCCAACATAGTGAAAAATGACCATACTCCCAAAATTGTTATATAGATTTAATGCAATCCCAATCAAAATAATATTAGCAAACCTCACAGAACTAGAGAAAACATTCCTAAAATTTATTTGGAACCAGTAGAGACCTAGAATAGCAAAAACAATTCTGGGAAACAAAGGCAAGGCATGGGATATCATAATCCTTTATTTGAAATTACACTACAAAGCTACTGTGATAAAAACTGAAAGGTACTAGCAGAAAAGCAGACGTGAGGATCAATGAACAGATTAGAAGATGCAGAAACAACTCCAAACACATTCAAACACCTTGTCCTTGAC
>RJWM01040058.1:0-5000 GCA_004363535.1 Dasyprocta punctata
CAGGAAACATGGCAATCTCTAATTCATAGCAACTATGAAATGTAGTTAAGCACATTTTGCCATTTGAAAAAATTAGATCCCAGTTATATTCTATAGAAATGATTCTCTGTGCTGATTTACTTTTCTGTTTGAACCCTCAATTATAACTGAGAATTTGCCTTTATTTTCTCTCATCTATGTTTATACATGAGTGGTTTTCCGTGGGAAGTGGCACTGTGAGCAGCCTGATTCATGCACAATTCAAAAACATTTTCCTTGCACAATAAATAATCCCCCAGACTTAAACATGCTTTAGCTATTCCCTTCCAATCATTTGGGGTTAAAATTCATTGTCCTATAAATTCTATTAAATCTAAGGTAAAAGGGACTATGGCACCATAGGTAGCAGTAGCTTGTTTTAATTCTTCTAGGGTCTTAAAAGGTATGGCTTAATGAAGACATGTGTCTTGTCCCGAATTATTAGGAATTTAGAGTTCAACAACAGGATTGACATGTTGAAATTCCTCCATGAACTTCCCCACCCATCTAGCTTCTTTTAATGCCAGTTGCAAGGGGGAAAGAGAAAGATTCTACTCCCTGGGAGGCGGAAGTTTTGACTTGTGATGCAAAAAGGTTTCTCTGAGCTGAAGAGGTGGAAGCTGCCACTTGAGGTGCAGTTAGTGCAGCTGTGAAACTGAAACCACAGTGAAACACTCCTTTAATGGGAAAAGGTCTCTTTTGACTCCCACTGTTCCTTCCCTATCTGATTTAGCAAAGCTACAGGGTTCAAGCTCTATTGGTGGGACTGTTGCCTTATTATTCCTTGTCTACTTAGGACTTGGTTTTAAAATAATGCTCTGAGCAGAATCTTCTGTGATTGTCTCAACAGATGCGTGACTATTGAGACACTCCCCTAATTCAGGTCCACAAAAGTAAGTACAGGAATCCATAACAGAACAAGGATTTGTACACACATTTGTTGTTCTTAAGAACGTACTTGAGTCATGCTTGACATCTGATAAAATCAATCTCTCTCTCTCTCTCTCTCTTTGGCTTCTCTGGCCTGTTTCTTGCTTTGGCTTCTCTGGCCTATTTCTCTCTGTGCACACACAGCTAGAGTTCTCCTCTTGTCTGCCATCTGGTGCATTTCCTCATTTCCTGGTACCCTGTTCAGGTGCCAGTTGCTGTGTCCCACACAGTTCTTGATATTTCCAGGGTAAAAGGATGGAAAAAAAGAAAAAGAGTTGAAATACAGAAAGCTGAGGCCATGTGGAGCCTCACTCCTGATGGGAAGTATGAAGAAGCAGGAGAAAGGGGAGAAGGAGTGAGAAGAAGGCACAAAAGACCTCCAACAGCTGCAGTGTACCTATTTATACACTTGGGAGATTGAATATCATGTGAAACTTCTCTGCCTAAGAGCTTTTCTATGTGGATTGTCACAGGTCCCCAGTGTTTTTGATACTAGAGCAGCTTATCCACGTGGCTTGCCTCAGATGTTTTCAGTTCTTGAGATTAGCCTTGCTTCTGCCCCATGATTGATCTTTAGCTTCAGCTCCTCTCCACAGTTTTCTCAGATTTACTTTTGTCTACAGAAAACTAGGGACCAAAGTAACATTTTCATTCTATATATTATTTTTTGTGTCTAACTGGCATAACTCTTTAAAAAGCTTTGTATATTTTATACACATTAATTAATTAATTTATTTTATTTATTTATTTTTGCAACACCGGGGATTGAACTCACAACTTCGCACCTGTCAGACAGGCACTTAAGTCACTGAGCCAAACTCCCAGCCCTGGTCTTTTGAGGCAGGGTTGCACTGTGTAGCTCAGGCTGGACTTGCGCTCACATAGCCCAAGCTGGCCTCGAACTCACAATGCTCCTCCCTAGCTCAGCCTCCTAAGTGCTGGGATTAAAGGCGTGTGCCATCACACCCAGCTATGCACATTAATTTATGATTCCCTTTTCTAACTGACAACATTAACCCCACAAATATTTCTGAAATAGGCTCTTCTTTACCTAGAGTACTCTATGAAGTTAAGAAAATGCCATCAAAATATTTGGAAGCCCCAAAATTTTTAGACAGTTTACAGGATATGTCTAAGATAGGTATTTGTTCCTAATAATCATTTTGTCCAGATAAAAGGATTTGTGAAATACCAACTTTATCTGAGGTCTTTAAAAAGGGCTTTATATTTTCAATCTTTTCTTCATTTTTATCCACAGATCATGCTTTACTAAGAGGGACCTGAATTTATTCTTTTCTCTTAGGCTATTTCTTACTTGGAGTGCTTTTGGTTTTCTTGGAAAAACTGTCTTGAACTTTTATAATCCTAGAAAACTGAAGGATGTCTTCAGTAACTAGAAGAATTTGTGCCTGAAACCTCCTTATAAAAATTTCTGAGATTGTGGTACTACTTTTTTATTTTCCATAGTGGTGAAAGCAACAGTTTTGTTAATGGCTATCCTTCTACATAACATGATTACTCTTTTTTAATGTCCTCTAATAACGGTTTCCTCATTGTCCTTAATACACTCAGTCTCTTTTAAACTTTTCAAGGATTTATCAACAATTTCTTATAGCTCTTTCCCACCACAGAAACTCAGCATATGTATAGGTTTTAGAATCTTTTCTATTATAGGTATACACTTCCAGGTATCAAATTCTGTCCTAGTTATCTCTTGCTAAACAATAAATCACCTTAGAATTTAGAAGTTTAAGGGAAAACAATTGTTATATCTCAGGATTTATGAGTCAGTAATTTTGATAGGGTTTGGCCATCCTATATTTCCTTATTTGATGCTGAATGATACACATCTGGTGCCTCAGTAGAGGAATAAGACTTGATTCTTGGCCTAACATGAGTCCTCTCAGAATTTTGAACAGAGCACCTAAATTTTAACATTGACATCTTAGAGTAGATTAATTCCACATAGAAACTCAAAGCTCCCCTACAAATAAGGAGACTAAAATGAAGTCTTCTAATGCCTGAAAACAGACTTGGGTATATTTCCAATATATTCTATCAGTCAGAGCAGTCACAGAATTCACCAAGATCCAAGGGCAGTGTTACAGAGTAGAGTCACTTTTTTGTGGGAAGAATTGCAAAAAATTTTCAATCATCTCTAATCTTCCATATCTCCTATTTGAATTTTCCATAAATTACAACAAACTGACTCTTGAACTATGGGCATATTTTTCTTTTAGTAAATCTTTGGAATGTATTTCAAGTCTTGAAACTTTGTTATCAATTAGCAAGAATTCTATTAAGAAAAGATGCTCTCTTTAAAATGAATATATACCCTAAATTTTTTTCTAATCTTTTCACTTGGAATGACATTCTTTAACTTTAAAGGGCTGGAAACTTTTTATTCAATATCAGTTCCTTTATTTGTTACTTTTATAATTTTAGTCAAGGCTCTTGACTTTGTCAGTTATAAAATATGGGTTTAAATATGGGTATCCATGTAAGTTAGTCTTTTGAGGAATGCTAAAAATCAAATGGCATGTCTCCTTTGTAAAAGGGTAAAGCTAGTGTTATTGCAGGCAAATAAGAACCAATCTGCCAATTTTTTCTCAAGATTTTTGTGAAGTTAAATATATTAGTGCACTTGAAAATTGTAAAACACAAAATAGAGATAAAGTAGTAGTATATGTCCAATAGTGTAAGAGATATTATTCTTATACTTTATTTAAACTTCTAAAAGTATTTCTAAATCTGTTTTAAATACATTTACAATGCTAAATGTCACCTACATATCCCTAACTGAAAATTGCTGTGATATATTTTAAGGTAATTTATTTTTATTCTATCTCAGGGGAAGTCTGAGTAGCTGATCACCACCTATCCATGCACAGTAGTAGCCTTCCCTACACATTGCAGCAGCTCCTGTCTTTTTAATTGAACGTTTTTCAGACTGAGTAATACCAGGCCTTTTATGTTCTATATTTTGTCTTATTAATACACTTTGATGTTCATCAAAGTGGTTCTTTGGTGGTTTTAAATTATATAACTCACGACAGTTTTCAAACTTATCACCCATTAAATAATGCTATTCTTGACTTGAGTATAAAAAAAAATTTTTAACTTAGCAAATAACAGATTGAAAGTGTCTCATATGGCAGGTTAGAGTTGGAAAAGAAATCCATGCTACAGTGTTTAATTAGGATCCACTTTAGAAAGGGGTTAATTGTTTAAAACTGAGCTATGGAACAACTTCAGGGCTTCTGAAGTCACTCAACCATAGTGACTGGGTGAGAGAGAGCCACAAGAGATAGCTGCAAAGAGAGCATGGACTAGTCATAGACACCCTGAGAAGTTAAGCACAAGTCCAGGAAAAGTGCAAGTGTCCTGACTTCCAGGGTTTGGAATGTGTTGTTTTCAGAGGGTACTGGCTCTGAAAGTACTGACATTAAGTCAGCATACTGCTTGAATCCCTGCTCCACTGCCTACATCCCGCACAAATTTCAGTGATCAGTTTACTTTCCTATCTGCCAGTATCTTGGACAATTGCTACATCAGGGTGTACAGAGGGAGACCTTGAATCAGGATTGGGAGATGTGTCACAATTTCATGGGGTGTGAAGCTACATAGAGAAAGCAGTGACTTGGGGAATACAGAAGGACACAAAACTGGAAATTTCTGGGGTTAAATACAGCCCTAAGGTGAACACCTTTGACTGACCACACCCAAAAGGAAAGGCAGGTAGCACTCAGCATTCACACATAAAACAATGTAGGACTTAGTAGTAGCTCACTATCCCAGCCTCATATCTGGTGTATTCAAATACATAGAAAGAAGCCACTCATTCAAAAACCTGGAAAAATTTGTTGGACTTATTTCTCTTTTTCTTAATTTTTTTTGGGGGGAAGTTGAGTTTTTAGTCCCTCTTTTCTCAATCCTCTGCTCTGTATTTTCTTCTTTTTTCTTTTCTATTATTTTTACCTAACTCTATTAACTTTTTATTCTTTTAGTAGAATCCTTTTTTTTCTTTTTGTAATTTTTATTTTGAAGAGAAT
>RJWM01040058.1:10000-15725 GCA_004363535.1 Dasyprocta punctata
AGATCTTACTGCACAAGTAATTACAGAAAATATAAATTTGTCTTACTACCAAAAGAATTTTAAAAGGTAAATAAAATAATTGGAAGCTGAAAATACATAAATGCAATACAGAAATATATATATATATATATATATATATATATATGAAAGCTGTCTGATTTAGCAACTGTTTTATTATACTCACAGATCCTGTGGATCAGGCACAGAGGGGTTGTCTTGTCACAGAAACTTGATGCCTGGGTCTCTGCTGGGAACTAGAATCCTGGGGGTGGCTCAAAGCCTGAGCACTGGAATCTGCTTGGTGATTTTGCAGTTCCATCCTTGGCATTTGGATTGTGGTGACTCAAAGGCTGGGCTCACTAGGGATTATTGATCAGGGCAACTAGGTGTGTCCTCTCTGATTTTGGTTTCTAGAGCATAGTAGTTGGGATAGGAGAGTGTGCATGCCATGCCAACATGGAATGTCTGAAAAGCTAACTTCCAAGAGACTTATAGTTTCTTTTGACCTAGCCTCAGAAGTCACACAATTTCTCTTTCATATCCTCTTATTAGTAAAGGCTGATCCAGTTTCATGGGAAGGTAACAAGTTCATTTTACCTAAATGAAGTTAGAATGGGAGATAGTGTGATTATTATTGAAAAATACTGTCAGCCAGGCATGGTGGCGCACGCCTTTAATCCCAGCACTCGGGAGGCTGAGGTAGGCGGAGCGTTGTGAATTCGAGGTCGACTTGGGCTACAACGGGAGCGCAAGGCTGGCCTTAGCTACGTACTGCGACCCTGCCTCGAAAAACTGGGGCTGGGGGTTTGGCTCAGCAGCTTTAGCGCCTGCCTGGTAGGCGTGAGGTTGTGAGTTCGTTCCCGGTGCCACAAAAAAAAAAAAACAAAAAAACAAAACAAAAAAAAAAAACCTGTCAGTTGTACTCAGCATCTTATTTAGTGGGCAGGGAGTACAAGCATACTTGCTAAAGTCAAGTTTCTACTATCTCCAGTACTATTTAATATCAAGTTGGGGACTTTGCCATTGTAATTAGAACACAGCAAATGATTATTGACAGTATGTGAATTGGAAAGGACTACCTACTGTGTGTGTGTGTGTGTGTGTGTGTGTGTGTGAAACAGAGAAAAAGATAGACAGATGATAGATAGAGTAACGCTGGCATAAAATTCAGAAGGATAATATAATAAGTAAGTCTATTAAGATCTCAAGAGATGCACCACATTGTAGTGACCACCCAGAGTATGTACTATATTAAAATAGAAAGGTTTGGCCTTTGCCCTGTGGATACTTCTAGTACAATAAAGTATACAAAACATACTCTTGGCAAAGTAATATCTTTATAAAATCCTTTAAAAATTTGAATTGTGTTGAAAGGTGACCTACTATAAAATGCTTCTCTGAAGGAAGTAAAGGACTTTGGGGAAACATACCCAAATTGGCAGGCAGGAGCAAGGAGAAATTTTAGTCTTGAAGACTAGCATGGGTAGAATGAAGCTATTTGTCAGAAGGGGTTTAGTGTAAGGTTAGTAGCTGGAGATCTTGCATGTGTGCAAAAAAAAAATTTTTTTTTAAACTGTTCCACATGCTTCAACTTAGGGTGAGAGACTGAGCACTGGAATGGGACACATGTGGAATATCAGTTCCCTTCTCCTTACTCATGTCATTCAAAAATCTACAAAGGCTGTTAGAGAAATAATGAACGCAATCAAACGAACCTTTGTTAAACCTGCTGTATACTACACATTGCGCTTAGTAAGAAATGCTGGGTTCAGTTCAGCACCTTTAGTGTTACTTTGTGCTGCATGGCTCTTTCTCTGGAGATTCACATGGGCTCTCTTCTGTCACAGAAGCCTGAGTAGAGAGCACACAGAGGGCTGTGATGTTTCTCCCAGTCAGTGATAAGTGTGGGGCACTGTGTGACCCACCTCCCATCTGTGTCCGAAGTAAAGAGAAGCAGAGAGCTCAGTGGGTATTATTGTATATGCCCTTTTCATTAGCATTCAGTTTTGGTCTGTTGCTTATGATGAGATAGGACAAGCATTTTCAGGGTACTCCATTAAATTTCTTCCTAACGCCTGAATCTCCTCACGATAGTGGGAAGATAAGATGCCCTTGTCCTCAATGTCCTTTTATTATTCACTCTAACCTGGTTCTCAAGTGTCTCTATTCACCCATTCTGAAGCCTTCTTTTCCTAATCTTTGTAGATTATTTCTCCATTTTTTGAAGACAGAGGTAGTTGGCTCTTAAATGTTTCCTGCAGTCCTTTCATTTCACTGAATTTTAAATATTTCAGCCAATTTGAAGAGTTCATAATGATGAATAAGATTAAGCTTGGAGCTTAACCTTTTGAAACTGGGTGACGCGTTAACTCGGCTGGAACGCTGGTTAATTTAACAGCAGGAGTTGAATTAACTTGTCACAGCTCTGCCATTGTTAAATTTCCCTCTCCTGATCCTTGTCCCAATCTTGCAGAGCGTGGTTGTCCTGGGACCAGGGGATGAGCTGGGGTGAAGAACACAGTATAAATGGGAAAGGAAAGAAGGTGTGTCTTATTTGGAGTTAGCTGGGTGGCCAGAAATAGCAAGAAGAGGAATCTATTTTAGTTGAGGATGACTAGAAGTAGAGTGGGGAAGGGAGGCAGCAGTGTGAAAACTGAAAGGCATGCAAGGGAGTCATGAGAGAGCATGACTGACAAACACAGAGAAGCTGAGGTATGAGAAAGAGGAGTGTATTTAAGATGAGGCAGAGGTGGTATGACTTGAATTCCTGGGAATGCATTACATTCAGCATGTTAGAAACTGTGATTATTGGCAGTCTGGTACAGAAATAATATTATCTGCTTTAAACTATCCCTCACATTGGGCAGAAATGAAAATCTTAAACTGAGAGAATGATTTAGGAGATGATCTCAAGAGAAAAAAATTATGCTAAGCCTGGCTGAGCAAAAATGTTTATTTTGTATATTTGTATATCTTTGTCCAATATTTTGGCTTGATGCCATTTTGTCAGGAAGGTGGGAACAGTGTCGAGGTAAAAGAATTAGAGGAGAAAAGTAATTCAGGAGACAGTGGGGAGTCAAACAGGGGCACTGGGTGAAAGTATAGCTTTCTTATTGTCCAAGGAGGAATGCAGAGAAGGTATTTGTGGCCTATGGGAACAGAAAGCAGGGTGGAGGCAGCTATACCAGGTGTATTTGCAGAACTATCTTGCCTTAAAGTAGCAGGCATTTCTGGGCAAAAATGCTCTGCATATGTGGTGTTTGCTCCACGAGTAACTCTCAAATATGCATCATCTCAGGTTGTCTATTCACTTTGGAAGGGGAAGCTCTGTGCAGTGGAGTAAGCTGCTGGGCCTGCAGGGCAGAGGCCTAATGACAGCAAAATGCAGGCAAAATAACCAGTCTGCTTCTAAACGCCAGCCACTTTCAGGGCCTTCAGTAGAGATCACCCAGCACCTATCTTCCTTTCAATTGTTTCAGCAATGCCTTAACTTAAAACTGAAAGGATGTTTTCTTTCTTTCTTTCTTTGTTTTTTTTTTTTTTTTATTTGCGTGATTTTTGTTTCAGGGCTTATGTTATTCCAAGAATGCTCTAACAGGTTTTCAATTTCTGAGGTAGTTGTCTGAAAACATTGTTGGCTGTTTTGGAGCCTAACCAGTGCTCAGTAGTGGGATCTGAGGTGGATTACTAAGGATTCTAGGGCCTTTTGCTTCTGTCCAAAATTACCTTAAGGTGTAGCTGTCAGAGCACTGGGCTTCAGCAAATGGATCAAGAGAGTGGAACAAGTGGAGGAAAGGTGACAGGGAAAAACAGGAGACAGAGGACAAAAGGAAGATTTTTTTTAAAAAGTGCAGTAAGAAAAAAGGAATGAGGAGTTTCCTGTTTAGTTCTGGTACAGAAATCAAACTCTCTAGGCACATTATTGTTGTCATCATTAGTATTGTTATTTTGGTCTCCTAAGGATCTAACCCAGGGCCTTGTGCAAGTTAGAGTAGTACTCTACCCTCTACCGGTGAGCCACACTCTTCAACTAATTAAGGCATTTTAAAGTCACCAATTAGTGACAAAAAGGGACCATGAGGTTTTAGATCCAGGTAGCTAGAAGGCAATGCACTGAAAAGTGGCCAGATTAGAAAAAATATTTGATGATTTAGTGGTATAACTGAAATGACCTCATATACTACATTTGCTGAATGTAACACTTGTTTTGCTTCACATTCTGAGCAGAGATATCAATATAGATGAAAGCTGGGGGGGTATAAATTTGCATTGTTGCTCATGTAATAGTGCTAACTATAATGAGGCTCTTTGTCAGCAGATATAAAATTTTAAAATTTAGTTCACCACTCAAAAAGGTATATAACTATCAAAATAAAAATAACTTTTAGTATAAATTAAATTAACTTTGTTCTCTAGCATAGGGAATTAGTTTTTCCAGTAGTAGAAGCATTATCTAGATCACAAATTTCAGGGGCAAGCCCACATAGAAACTGTATTTTTCAAATAATATTCCTTAATATTATTGGCATAATTTAAGTTTGATTTGACTTAGCATTTTGGTTAGATAATAAAAATGCAATGAAAAATCTTTAAATTAAAAAAAAAATGGGGAAAAGAATTTCCTGTGGTCTACCAGATCTACTTTCTCCAATGAATGAAATAGTGATTTTTCAAGCTATGTTTTATAGAATAGGATATGAAATAGAACTTCATGAAAAAAATGTGTTCCAAAAATTTTCTTCCACATACTGTATCTTCAGGTTGTAGTAAAGAACTTCCCAAACATATTTATCATAGTTATTTTTTTCAGAATACTAATCCTTACCATTATAACACAACTATTCTTTCTAAGAATAGTACAATTGTTCTTTCCTTGATTTTTAATGATGGTGCTCAAAAATAAACTAAATCTATAGCCTTTTATTTAATATTAATTTTTATTATTGCATGTTTGTAGTACATAATGATCACATTCATCTTGGGGAGTTGATTCATGCCATATCATAATACTTTTTTATCCTCATCTTCTCTCTTCTTTCCCTACTGCCTCCATCTCTTGGTCACCTCCCTTTTTGCAAAAGATTTACCTCCCTGCTTCTTATTATCTTTTATTTTGCTCTTTAATTTATTTTGCCTTGAGTTTCTCTTATTTGAAAAATCAAGTGATATTTTAGATTGTGTGTCTGATTTATTTCACTCAATATTATGTTGACTTATACCTTTCGCAGAACCAGAAGAGATTTTGACAACCCTAGTCCTAGCAGTGATTTGATATTATAGGTTACATGTAAGAAATACATAACCATTTTCATCATGCTAGCTTGGTTAAGTCCTCAGCTCCTACTGATTTTTATTTATGGTATGCAGTATCCAAGGAACTTTGTGTGTACAAGCTAAAGAGACAATGTGGAGTCGCTGTAATAAAAGCCAAGTGTCCAGGTCTCCAGGTTTCTGGTGTGTTTGGGTGCTATGGAGATAGGGAGGAGGTGGGCTATTCTGCTTCTTCCAGAAAGGACATCTGTACTCCTGGTCAAATGGCCATCTAGGCACCTTGGTGCTACTTTATGTGCCTGTAATTTCCATTATGATTTTAGTCTGTCATCTTTCAGCATATTTTCATTTATTGTTTTTAGCCACAATCAGGGCAGTAACAGTAGAGCAATTCTAGGGACTGAGTGTGCTGATAAAATATGTAGACCCTAGAACTAGTGAGGTCTACTTAGCC
>RJWM01040059.1:0-15643 GCA_004363535.1 Dasyprocta punctata
TTGTTGTTGTTGTTGTTTTTTGCTATGCCACGAGGTCATAGCAGCCATTCCTCTAATAGAAACTGACAGGACGGAAAGACAGAACTCTGAGATGAGCACACCATAACTAGAAATCGAGAGTGATGGAGAGTCAGTGAAAGACTTGGTTTACCGCGGAGAAACCGCCCCCCCAAAGAAATCCTGTGTCAACAAGTGCAGAGAGAAAGGAAACAAACAAAGAAACCCAGACCCGAACGAAAGCAAAGAAAACTTCCAAACATTAAAACACAGTGTATAAAATGGCGTGAGAAACTGAGTCCCTCGGCCGCCTGCCGTCCCGAGAAAGCTGCGCGGGGGCGCGTCCCGTCTGCACTCCGGCCCATCTCCTGGAAATGTGATCCTAAAGACCTTGCAAGAAGTCACTGTGGGGTAGAAGCACCCAGCTCTGTTCCGCGGGACAGCAGGCGGTCGCTCCGTGGGCCGGGGCCGGCGGCGGCTCTGGGTCACTCTTCGTTGGCGGAGCTGTCGTCCAGCGTCACGCTCAGGCAGTCGGCGCTCTGCGTGGCCGAGGCCGTGAGCACTGTGTGCAGCAGGATCAGCACGAGGACGCACAGCTTGAGTCTGCCGTGGCACAGTCTCGGGGCGGAGGACGCTGTGAGCGATGTCCTGTGACAGCCGTCACTTTTCTTTACCGTCCCTTTGGGCGGCTGGGTGGATCGCTCTTCTCTCCTGACGTCACAGCATTCTGGTTCATCATTGGTTAGGAAGGTTTCATAGAGCCCTGGGGGAGGGGGAGAAACAGAGGGTTCAAAGGCAGGAAGATGCGGGCAGGGCGTGGCCCAGGAGAGCCAAGCTTTAAATTCACACCCTGACCCCCCAAATCATAGCAATTAAACTTGATGTCAAGGACAAGCAAGTCAGGACAGCCTGGATAAATGGTCAGCCATGGTCTCCAGCCAGTGCGGTTGTTCTGGGATGTGCACCTTTTTATTCCTGCCAGTCCACCATCAACAGTCTGGGTGGTTTTGCATACAGAATAAAAGATTTTAGGTCAAAATCAGAACGCATGGTTCTGAGCCAACATGAAGATCAATAATATTTACCCATCCATTTTCTTTAACAAGAGTGCGATTGGTAAATGCAATACATAAACTAACACTAGCTAGCAATGCTAAGTGAAATAACCAACCAATCATAATGCCATCACTAGAGGGACTGCAGTTACTAATTACCATTCGCTGTCTGGGACACAGGGCCTTTCTTCTTATTTTGTAAGGATTTCTCCTGTTCTTCTGTTTCTCACGCTACCAATGACTTTGTGGATTGGAGTCTTTCTGAGCTTCTGTCTGGAATGTTCCAGGAGGACTCTTTCTGCTCATAGCCTCTCCTTTCAATCCACCCCAAATTTGCTTTTCAGTGATCATCTTTCTCTCATTCATTCTCTTGTTCTCTTGCTCTTTTTCTCCTAACTACCTCTTCTTCCCTCCTTTCTCCCTTCTTTCTTTCAAAATACACATTGCCTTTATCTTGAATTTGAAAAGTGCATATTTTGTAACATTCAAAGTGACAAAAAGCATAAAACAACTGCTTCTCTCTACTCTTTCCGGTCTTGTTCCTTACTATATTGCATAAAACCCTTTGACGTAGCTGTGTAAGCCATTTGTGTTGCAGTTTGCTCATCCTATTGAAACATTTTGTCATGGGCGCTGACATGAATTTTCTCCACAAATTTTGTCATTATAGTCTCATGCTTCAGAAACGAAAATAAGGATAGGTGTAAGAATTTAATGAAATTTTTCTAGCAGGTAGAAACAACCTCCTAAACAAATATGGCTATAGCTGATATTAATAGCTATCAAAGGCACTTAATTGTCTGCATCTGTATCATAAAATCTGGAGGCCTCTCCTCTCTCCAAACCCTGCTCGACACCCACATTCTTGCCGGAGCACCGAGTGTGCATCGTAGCCCAGGCAGTTTTATTTCTTCCGGTCTCCGCCCTCACCATCTACCTAGAGCTATATTTTCCTTCACTGAAGCTCAGATGAAACTTCCAGGGTGAGGACTACACTCAGGTCTGCTAGTACGATTTGCCTGACTATTCAATACAGCAGTTATTGCTTTCTTTTCATCAGAAATTTCACATCAATTTCCTTACTTGTCCATCAAGGTAAAAGCACGAGCTATACATTTTCGCACTCCCTTCCCAGTATATTGCAGAATGCCTGCATAAAACAGTTATGTAATGAGCGTCAAGTACATGAATTAACCATGCACATCTACTCATTTAATAAAAAATAATCTTTTCAATAATGCACTCTTCAATCTTCCGTTTCTTTTAAAGAAATGACCAAGATATCCTTATAATGATGCTTACAATATTCATTTCTTCTTAGGCATTCAAAGGTAAACTTCACCTTCGCCTAGGAAGAATATGGAAAGAAAAACTGAATTAATGAGGTCTGCAGCGCCGACATTTCTATCGTATGATATTTTCTTTTTGTCTTTAAGATACCTCACTAGGAGACGAATCATTTGCTGAAGTCTAGGTTTTTCAATACTATATTCTACAATGAAATTAATTTATACTAAGATTACAAAAATAGGAATCTAACGGTTACTTAGATCAACATTTTACAATGTTAACAGATTATCTCAAATGGTGTCTAAGCAAGATGTTCTTCCAAAAACTTTCAGAAGCCGGCTTGTTAACTAATAGTCATTTTGGAAAGAAGAATGAGGTTAATACTGCTCAATAAATGAATTCTTCTTTTTGACTAGCACAGTTGATATTTCTTTCTTTCCTGTTCCACTTCTTCATAATTTTTAACAAAAAGTTTTATTCAGTTTTACATGCACATATACTAAAGTTTAGAAAAGTTCATAAGGGTTTTTTTACAGAACAAGAAAAAAATTCCCTTCCCTTTCCCACTTCAAATGCTTTCTTCTGGAAGACAAGTATTTTCCTTCCTTTCTGTTCCAATTCTGGAAGCAGCAAGTTTTGTATATTTGCCTAGATATTTTAATTTTTTAATTTTTCATTTTTAAGCATCATCGATAGACTGTCCTCTGGACAAGGTGCAGAAAAACATTACTGTGTCCCCTGCAGTTGCTAATCTTCTCCCTGAAACCCTCCCAGCCCCTCCTCCACCACTGTGTATGTATGTTTTTGCTAGCCCACCTTTGCAGTGCACAATGATTACAGTTGCTGTGGGGTCAGTACAGGTGCACAACACATTTTAATTCTTTTTTGTCCCCTGCCCCTCCCCTCCCTCCATGTTCAAGGTTCTAGGCTCTGTGTCAGGAGGGCAGGAACAAGATTTTCAGTCCTGCCATGCAGTAAACCCCAAGTTTCTGCTCCTTTCTGAGTACTCACTAGTTCAGTCCCACTGTGCAGGTGGCTGAGGGGTTTCACATTGTGCTGCCTGTTCACCCTCCCGGGACAGTCAGTGCCTGGAGGGTCCCGGCCTGCCCACCCCACCCCATGAGGGCTGCTCGGGTCTGCAGCACAGGCAACCCCGGGAACCGTTCCGTTCAGCATCTCCCTCAGGGGAGCTTTTAAAATTAGCTTTATTTTTAAGCAAACATAAAATCAAAAAATGTACATATTTTGGAGTCCCGGATGATGCTTCAAAAAACATATGCATTTTATTGTTTTAAAACCTGCTTAAATATGTCTACATCCACAAATGTTTATCAATCCCTATGGCAAAAAAAAAAAAATACAGAATCTTTAAATGTCCAGTGCACTATGGTTATATTCAGATTCCACTTATGAGTTAGGCCACAGGGTGTTCATGTTTCTGTGCTTGGCTTATTTCACTAACCATAATCATCTCCAGTTCCATCCACAACATCAGGATTTCATTCTTCTTCGTGGCTGAGTAATAGTCCAGCATGTTTAGGAGCCATGTTTCCAGGAACTGTTTTCTTTATCCGTTCATCAGTGGACACTTTGGTTGTTTCCATTTCCTGGCCGTTGTGAATGGTACAATAAAGACCACAGGAGTTTGGCTTCTCTCCACATACCAATTTCATTTCCTTTGGATACATATGCAGTAACCATAGTGGGATTGCTGGGTCTTATGATACTTCTGCCTTACATTTCTTTCATGGCTATGCTAATCTACATTCCCCCGGCAGTGCACAAAGTTTCCCTTTCTGATTATTGTCACATGTACTATGTATCTTCATGACAGCAGCCATTCTAACCACAGAGAGCTGATATCTCCTGGTGACTTTATTTTACATTTAAAAAAACCCATTATGAATTTTTTTAGCCCATGTCTGAAGTGCACAATGATTACAGTTGTTGTGGGGTCAGTGCAGGGGCACAACACATTTTCATTCTTTTTTGTCCCCTGCCCCTCCCCTTCTTTCATCCTCCCTCCAATTCTTCACCCCCTTCCCATTCAAAGAAGCACATTTTTTAAAGCCTCAGTTCTGACTGTGTCCTATTTTCTACGCTTTATTGCTTGTATGAATGTATTCCATTTTGTAGTTTCTACTTCAATTTCAATAGGATTTAGAGACAAATAGGAAGCCAAGTTTTGGCTTCCGCCTGCTGGATTGAAGCAGAAATCACCTCTGTGCTTAAGTGGGATTGATTTACTCACTGCAAAAGTGTATTTTATTGCTAACATGTAAATCTTAATATTATAGAAAGTTAGTTTTGAAATTGCTATTATCTTTTATTTTATATTTGCAATAATAGTGGTTTCACATGAATATAATTGAGGACTTACTTAAAAATATCTCACCAAAGTTTTAAAAAGTTAGCTACACCACTTTTCAAGTTGTGCTCATTTTTCCACCTCAAATTTAAAAAAACAATGATCTGTGGGAAGTTTTTGAAAATTATTTTACAAATGGACAGCTAAAACTTTAAAATGGGAATTCAAAGAAATACAGAAAAAAATTCAAATTGTATTGATCACCTACCGAAAGTGGCAGACTTTTGAATACTGACACGTTTATCCTTTTTATCTCATCTTTTTAACTGAGGGCAAAGCTTAGTAAAGTTCAGCATTTGAGGTTTGGTCACTATCTAGGCTAACAAGGGTAAGTGTATCAGATCTATAATGACAGACGAAGGCTTGCGCAGTCATGGATACTTCATATTAGCAGAACTGTGTGATTTTTCTCTGTGTTGGCTTTGTGGTGAGTCAAGCTTCCTCCTCACCTTTACCCTTGTATTCTGAATGCCTAGCAGCATATTTGTCTATAACAGAAAAATAAGTCTCTTTGCAATGCGAGAAGCACGCATGGAGCGATGCCCCTTGTCAGCAGGACGGAGGCGATGAGTGGAGGGTCAGACCATGGAGCCCCTGCACGCTACCTAAGGAGACCTCCACACATATGCAGTGGGCCCCAGGAAGCCGCAGTCCTGCATTCTGGATCCAACCAACCACGGTGTCTGGGTTACTTTTCTCTCTTTGCTGGGACAAAATACCCAACACCAAAATGAAGGAAGGAGAGGTTTATTTAGCTCACAGTTTGTGGTGGTTTCAGTTCATAATCAGCTGGCTCCCAGGCAGGGTGGCATGGCACTGAGGCAACAGTTCAAGGCAGCAGAAGAGAGCAAAAGCAGCCAGAGCCAAAATGAGGAAAAACAAGCCTCTTCTCCTCTCTTATAGTGTACACAGGCCACCCCCCCAACCCCCAGAGCAGGTGTAGCCCTCACAAAATCTCCTTGTTCTCTTCTTGCACAGGAAGAGGATATTTACAAAGTAAGGATTCTGGCCCCCTGCTGAATCTCTTAGAACATCTAAACTTCTCACGTTGACACAATGTATCAACCATAACACACAGACTGAAAATATTTGAAAAAAATGCATCAGTACCGGAAATGTGCAGACTTTTCTCCCATGCTATTCCCTGATCACTGTGTGGCAGCCCTTTGAACAGCGCTATTTCCATCATGTTCGAGGTCACTGGCGGGCTAAGGTGTCTCAGCCTGTCCGGGGGGGCCCTGAGCACAGTGCTTGGAAACACCCTGCCGGTTCATATAAGGCATGTGGCCACCCACGGATTCTACCCCACCCCCGTGCTCGGGCTCCTGGCCCCAGCCCCCGCGCTTACTGAGCAGTGACAAAGCCTGTTTCGGGGAAAGGGGCTGGACTCCTGAGGAAGGCCACGAAGACCTGCTATGCAAAGGCCACTTCGGGGTTGCTCTGAGCGCACACTAGATAGGATGTGAACTGTAGGGCAGAAACTGGAAACCGATCTAAATGAAACGCACATCAAAGGCTCGGTGGAAATGGCAGAGAACTTATTCATTAAGGCCGCAGGCCAAAGGCAGGGGGACACGGGGTGTCTGGAGGGTCTTGAAGCTAAGCAGGGTTTCCGACCCTCTCCTAGGAGCTCAGACCCTCTGCCTCCAGCTCCGAGCAGACAATCTAAACAGAAATTTAGCGCCGGCCGGGAAGGATCGCATTTCACCTTGTTGTTCTCCCCAGAATGGCTACAGTGATTTTTCTTTTTTTCAATTATAAAAAACATGCTCTGAGAAAATGGCTAGAAATACATTAATGGACAAAGAGAATATAGTCTCGCCAAACCTATCATTTAAGTTTCCTCCTGGCCCCTAAGGGATCTCCCGACTTTTTGTGGGGCCGGGGCCAGGGAGCCCCATGGACAGGTAGGGAAGAGACCAGCGTAGACTGCTCCGTGCCTGCCCCAAACGCAGGGCAGGGCAGCAGGCCCTGTCAGCGGACGGTGATTTCTGTCTCTCTTGCCTAGTTGAAGGGTACCAAGCACCAAGCACTGGGAGCAGAGACGCCTAGGAAGGCTGGAAAGCTCTAGCTCCTTCCTCTTCCATGGCCAGGAGACAAGGACTTTTGCAAGTCACTTTTTCTTTCTGGGTGCACTGCTGTCACCAGGGGAAAGTTCAGGGAGTTTTGTGAACTATATCGGCATAGCTTACGTGTCCCGGGGAATCTGTTTCCGGAGGGATAACTGGGTGATTGCGGGACCTCACCTGAGGGCGCAGGGCCTCGGCGCAGGCGCACTCCCTTCCTCTCCCAGAAAGCCCCAGGAAGAAGACCACGCCCCCTTCGGAGCGTCGCCTGCCTGCTCTATTTCTTTTTATTTTTGTTATTTTCGTCTGCCCAGCAGCACTGTGGGGGAATCCCGTACTGTGAATCACCACCATTGTTTAGCAGATCGCTCACCATCATTTTTAAAATTGGAAATCCCCAGTAAGGAGGACTCTGCCAAGGAAACGTTGTGGGAAACGAGAAGCTATGAGAATAATCCCGAGGCCGCAGGATCTCAAGCCAGGCGGTGTCATGGAAGAGACAGCGCCGCTGCTGCTTCCGCCCGCCAGTGTGTGCAGCGCACAGCAGCGTTTCCTGCTTCTCTTTTTAAAAGAAAACCAGACTTTTTGTGTTAGTCACAGAATACATTTAAAAAAAAAAACAAAAAAACACCACCTTCCCAGTACCCACGCACTCAGACTGACACCGACCCAAAGCAGGGGCCCAGGGCCTGTGGGCACCCGGAAATAGACTCTGGCTCCAGAGCTTTGCCTTATCCTCAAGAAACTGGGGGGAAATTATTTTCTGAGTTTCTTTGGCCAGTGTTGGCGACGTTAACTGTTAAAGTTGTGATTTTAATCTAAATGCTCTTACTCCAAACAGATGCTAAAGCTACAGTGTATCCTGATTCTAAAATGTGCTTGATCCTTTAAAGATAATAGACTAACACTCTTCGCTGATCGGAGAAGTAACTCGGTATCATTGTTTGTTTATGTTTTTGTTTTTTCTCCTTAAAATAAAAAAAAATCATTTTCGATGTTTTAGAGACAATATTTGAGGCTGTTCATGCAGCTCCGTGATACAGGGCTTGCCCAACCCGCTCGAGGGCCCAGCTTTGATCTCTAGCACTTAACAAAGTCAATATTAAAGTTATCAAACATTTGAATGGGATAACTGGCCCCCTTTACTGTTTATATGTGAGTTGAGTGGACTCCCAGGGGATACAGCCTTCAAAGCAGGACCCTCAAATGTGGGAGTGACCTGTTCAAGAAGAAATCACAACACTTTGGAGGCACAGACAGCAGGTGGGGAAGGAGGCCTTGAGGGGTGGGTGTGGATTCACAGGACCCCAAACTCTTAAACTGCACCCCTCCCTGGAAGATGAGGCTGCCACCGCATAATCACTCCTTTCCTAGGCAGTGATGGGAGACAGTCACTGAGTTCAGATCCTGATGGGTGGCTCCCGAGCAGAAGGATCAGGCAGCATCTTAATCTTCAGCCCCTGCCCACAGTGCCACGCGTAGAGATCGAGTCACAGTGCACTGCGATCGAGGACATTTGGTCTCTTTTCTGTTTTGCGTCTCATTTGCTGTGCTCTAGATAATTGGTTTATTGAAGCCGCAAGGCTCTATAAAGTTTGGACATATTACCGGGAACTCTGATCATGCTAGGTAGGCAAAGACTAAACTGAGACAGCAGAGGTCCAATGTAAAAACAGCAGAATTTAACATTCAGTTACGACTTTTAGTCAGAGACATAGATATGGAGTATTCTTTAAAAATGACAAGGTCATTCTTTAACATCTAGATGATCTGGAAAATCTATTAAAGTGAGAAAATACAAAGGAAAATAGAAAGTTGGTACTGAGGTGTATTTATGCCTTACAGACGCTGTACGATTTAAGCAAATATGTTGGGGAGACTGGCCCTTTGGGTCTTCTTTCATTGGTATTCACAGAATTTGATACATCAGAAGTTCCGCTACAGGCCAGTAGGACTGTGTTCCTCACAATTCTGCACTTCATTCAATGAACAGAGAGGTGGGGAAAGGGGAATGTACTTAGATGCCAGGAGAGAGAGAGAGAGAGAGAGGGAGAGAGAGAGAGAGAGAGATAGAGAGAGAGAGAGAGAGAGAGAGACAGAGAGAGAGAGAGAGAGAAACAGAGAGAAACAGAGAGAAACAGAGAGAGATAGGAGGAAGGAAGGAAGGAAGGAAGGAAGGAAGGAAGGAGAAGAAGAGAGAAAGTCTTACACACTAAATGAAGAATTAGACATGACATAAATGCCATGTAGAAAGAAAGGAAAAGGACCATGTAAAAAGTTCAAAACTAGCATCGAAAGCACTGAAACAATAATGGTGTAGAAGTGTCATACGAAACAACAAAATCATATCTATAAGACTCCATTCCCATACAGGAGTAAGAAAATAAGCAGTATAATATATGGGTGAGACCCCATGGAGTTATAGAGCTTCTGAGATTTTGGTAATAAACATCAAAAATTTAAGCTTTTGCATGCTTTTTGACCTTCATCCTCCAATTGAAGGAGTCTATTTTAAGGAAATAAACAAGAAATGAATGGAAACAGTTATATACATGCATTAATTGTAGCATTTTTTAGGTAGTGAAATATGAAAATGAAAAAATCCTACAATTAGTGTAACACATAATTTCCGTTACACCCATCGATCCACTGTTACGTAGCAATTAGCATGTGCTATGGCAGGGTATTGAATAATTTGAAAAACTATTCACGGTGCGGCTCCTTTCATCCTGATGCCTGCTTGTGGTCTTTTCTATCTTCTAACTTACCCTTCTCACTTCTAGGGTACCTGTTGCCCTGTCCTTGCTACTTCCTGCAGCAGCTCCAGAGTCCTCTTTCCTGAGGGTCTTTAGTTGTGCTGTCCGGGCCGCCTGAAGTCCTGAATCCACTCAGAACATTTCCCTTTCATGGTGATCTTGACTTTGGGGAAGAGCTGGAAGCTGTACGGTGCCAGGTATGGTGGTCAGGTGGATGAGGACATGGTGCCAAGTCTTTATTTGACAAGAACTGGAAATGTAAACTATAAACTGCTTCGGAAAGTGATGAGAATGATGGGGTAACTGTGTTCAAAGGGAGGGGGAGTTTCGAGGGGGATTTGTGGCAAGGCGTCTTTTCCTTTATACATTTAACAAATAATCGTTCACAGTGTATTTTGATCCCATCTTGTCTATCATCTGATTCAGGGTTTTATGGATAATTTACTCTGATGTCTCTCTCTGCACTTTTGAAGTCTATGAACCAAGAAGTTGCCCTTTTGGCCAGCTTCAGGAGGGTTTTGCCTCTTGCAGGAGTCCTTGCTAACACACACACTTTTCTCAGAGACACCAGCAGTGTAGACAGAGCCAGCCGCCTGTTAGCATCCAGGAATACTGCTCGTAAGAGTTATGATAGGAGTGGTGGCGACTTTGTACCCAGTAGGGGAGCTGGGAATTAAGTATTCATGATGGAGTTTGTTCATTGCTTGTTTAAACCCAAGGAAACTTTGTTTCTCCGTACTTGTCGTTTCCATCTGTGAATCTGTGATAGCAGCGTCTCCTAGGTCCACCCCTCCCCCACCCTCACCGTGTTCCGTTGCAAAGCCCGAGGCTGGCGCCCATTCACTCCTGCGGCTGGACCTGTGTGTTCCAGGTAGGAGCTACATCTATGAATTCTCTTGGTGTCTACAGGGTCCAGCACTGTGCCAGGTACATAACAGATGGGGTTCGTAAGATCATGACCCCAAGCCAAAAAAAGAACCCCAAAAAACAAAGGCAAAAGAAGGTCCCAACCCCAATCTCCAGAATGTGGGAGTAATTTATGGTATGCAGCAAAAAAAAAAAAAAAAAAAAAAAGGAATTAAGAATGTGGAAGGAATTAAGTCTGTTTTCCATCAGACCTTACAATGAGGAGAATATTTGACAATGTCCAAGTAGGACTAATCCAATCCTGTGACCTCTTAAAGTAAAAGTGTGGGCCAAAAGGGATCTACAAAGGACTTGAAGGTAGAGGAGGGGAGCTCAGCAATGTGGCTGCTTCTAGAAGCTGAGAACTATCATCAGCTGACAGCCAGCATTATAAACAAAGCAATCAACAAACATGGGGACCTTAATGCTACAGCAGTGAGAAACAGAATTCCACCGACTCCTAAAGACTGTAAACCAGGTGTTGTCCAGTAGCTTCCAGACTGCAACCCGCCTGCAGAACGCCTTGATTTCAGCCAGGTGAGCGTGGTGTCAGGCTTCTGACCTACAGAACTGCGCAAAAATAGAGGTGTGAAAAAGCCAACGTGCTTTAAACCACTAAGACTAAGGCAGCAACAGAAAAGCAGCATAAAAGGTTTTTTCAGCTAATTCTTGTCAACTGAGTAAAAATACAAGGCAAAATACTCAGGGAAAAAGGTGGCAGAACACGCTTCTTAACTGGAAAAATACTGTGCAGAAACAAGAAAACAAGCTCAGACTCACCATATTCTAATGACTTTCCCTAGCACAGCTTGTATTTTCTAATAAAAGTGGGGAAGTAGTTTATAACCCTCTGGAGTCAGGCTGGTAATGAGCAAGTCACAAAGGAAGGGATCTCAGCCAGCCTGATTACAAAATTAAGATCTGGTGAAAAAAGCTATGTTGGCCAGGAAGCCAGGTGAGCTGGCTTCTCTCGGTAGCTTTCTTAGGAATCTGGCAAAGCTGCTTAATTTTTCTACTCTTCAGTGTTCTCTTTTTGCTAAGCTTATGGAAGCATCTTTCTGGAGACACACAAGTCAAAAAGTCTCTCTGCCTCTTCACGCATTGTGGAAGCCGCGTTGTCCTCAATCCACTGCAAGGAGCCAGCCAGACCAGAGCCCTCGCTGTCCACACACAGACCTTCCCTCACCCGGAGCTCACAGTGCTTCTCTCCGCCCTCATTGTGCAGCCTATGACTTTTAATACAGTTCAGGTTTTCACTGGTAGAAACTTGTCCATGATTTTATTTATTTATTCATTTAGTGGCACCGGGGATCGAACTCACAACCTCGCACCTGCCAGACAGGTGCTTAAGCCACTGAGCCAAACTCCCAGCCCTAGTCTTTTGAGGCAGGGTCACACTATGTAGCTCAGACCGGCCTTGCGCTCGCGTTGTAGCCCAAGCGGTCCTCGAACTCACAATGCTCCTCCTACCTCAGCCTCCCGAGTGCTGGGATTAAAGGCGTGTACCACCATGCCCAGCTTCTCCATGACTTTGAAAGCTATCGATCTCCATGTGGAAAGCACAATCAGGAGGAATGGAGGGAAATCATTCTTTTTGTAAGGATGAAGACTGGGAATTTAAAAGCTGTCCAGGCATCTGGAAAGCTGTTATATAGAAGTATTAGCCTGTATTTTCCTTCAATGAGATGCCCATAGAATCAGGCTAGAAGTGATAGAACAACCACATTTCCAAATGAAGAAAAATTTCCTAGCATAGGAAGTTTCTTTAACTGATGTTTCTTTCTTTCTTTTCTCTCTTTTTTTCTCATTACAATTTTCCTTTGACATCGACTTTACGATTTAGAGCAGTTGCAGGGTCTCGGCTATGCTGAGCAGAAAGTTCAGAAGGCAGCTTGAGTTCTCACTCCCGGTAGTTTCCTCCTAGACAAAGAGTTGTCGGCCTCAGGTCTACAATCTTCCAATTACTGAAACATGAAAAGTTGGATACAGCATTCACATTCACCATGGCTCTGAATTCCCGTGAAAGGGTATTCATGGGATTCGCCAAAGCAGTTTTATTTTATGGTTGTGCACGACGTGTCGTGTTAATTCCCTTTCCCTGTCATCATGACTCTGCACAGGATTATTATTCCCTGAGCCCTCCGGGCTGGGCTGTCTCAGCCCCTCATCTTTCCTTTTTATTGCTTCCTGTCCTCTAATCTCCTGGAACTTTTGAAGGATAAAAATTCGGTCTTCATGTGAGTGTGAGAATTTATTCTGCTGTTAAACAAACAACGTTGAATGGGTGTGTGTTTTATTCTGCGGTCTGGTTCCTTCTCCAGGCAAGAGCCGGCCAGGGCATGGGCAGCAAAGTCCCTCAGACTGTGACCTGGACGGCACATTCTTGCCGCAGCACAGCTCCTGGGCCAGAGGTCCGAGGGCTGGGTGTTGGCGGGGTTGGGCCCCGGCGGTCTCCAGGGAAGGATCTCTGCAGACTTCCGTCCTGCCTCACGGGTGGCCGCCCTGCTGCTGTGCTCAGGTCATTCCCAGCATGTCTCCCTGAGTGCAAATGCCCCTGTGGTACTAGCTCACCACTAAAGGCTATGTAAGGCCTCCCCAAAATGTCTATGTCGAAGTCCTGGTTCCTAACACTGCCAATCTGACTGTGTTTGGAAATGTCGGTGTTGAAGAGGTAACTAAGTAAAGGGGAGGTGTTTAGGGTGAGCATAAACCAACACCACTTGAGTCTAAAGGAGAAGCGGAAATCTGAACCAGAAAGACAGCAGGATGCACACACAGAGGAAGCTGAGGAGTCCAGGGGCAGAAGGTGGCCAGCGCCAGCCCAAGGCAGGAGGCCTTGGCAGAGACCAGAATGCTGACCCTTTGACCTTGGACTTTCAGCCCCTAGAACCGTGACCACTCCAGCCGTGGTTATCCGGTGCCAGTGCCAGTCGTGCTGACCCCATGCGGTTGGGAACCATCCTGAGGGCCTCGTTTTAACTCGCTCCCCTCCACGAAGGACTCAGGACCATGCAGCATCACATCCCGAGGTACAGCAGGCAGGGCAGGGATCATGAATCTGGAGAGTCACCGGACGTGGTGGTGAGGGTGGAATTTCAGCTTGATCCACTTAGGGCATGATTGGAGAACACTTCCAGGTATGTCTGGGAGGCTCATGGGGCAGGACCTTCTCTCTGGTACTGGCCCCCTGCTCTTGCTTCCTGGCCACTGTGAGCTAAGTATCTCTGCTGCCCCACAGCCTTCCACCATGATGCTCCTGCCTTGGAGCTCCTGACCATGGACTGAGCCCCCAAAGACCGTGACCCCATTAAACTGCTCTCCTTTAAGTTGTGGGTGTGAGGTATCGCTTCCCAGCGATGGGAAGCTGACTACAGGAAAGACTCAGGCCTGGCACTCACCATGGGAAGCCCACTGGAGGTGTAAATCCCAGAAAGTCTCCCATCTGTCAGGCTTTCCTTTGAAGTTCCCACATTCCGGGCTGTGCAGAGAGCCTGCACCCGGACGCTGAGGGTGAGTTTCTAAGGAGCCTTCTTTCTCTGTGTGACAGAGGACGGACTACGATAGTGGAAATGGCTTCACAATATTAAGCTGATTAGCTTCTTTTTGACCCCAAGGGAAGAACTTTTTCTTTCTGCTGTTTGGTACTGAGAATTGAAGCCAAGGCCCTGGCACTGAGCTACACCCCCAGCCTTTAGAGGATTTTCTTGTTTGTTTGTTCGTTTGTTTGTTTACTATCAGATAGGAGCTCACTAGGCTGATAAATTTTGTAAGCAGACTCAAACTTGCAATCCTCCTGCCTCAGTCTCAGAGTGCTGGGATTACAGTCATGCCACAGTGTGCACAGCTTATTTACTTTCTTGAGGCAGTCTTTATCTTACAGGAATTCTCAGGCATGACAAACGAAGCAGCAGCAAAACTACCCCTTGCAGAACTCGGTAAAGTAAGAGAAGCTTTGAAATAGACTAAATGACTGACAGTTAGGTATTGAGTAATAAATCATGATAACTCTCAATGGCATCCATGGTACTCCTTGGAAAAGCAATTGCCTTAATTTGCACTTTTTGAATATTTAGAATTTTGTGCCATGTACGTGTAAGACCAGCCCAAAGCTAACCTATTTAAGGTGTTTGTTTGTTTGGTTTTGGTTTTCTGAGACAGGGTCTCACTATGCAGTTCAGGCAGCTCTGCAGAAAGCACAAATGTTCAAGCAGGGAAGGGCTCCTCAAATCTGTTGACAGACCGCACACTGCGAGAGGAAACCCAGCTTCCCAGAGCTATTTTGACTTTGTATCCAGTGCTTGAAAACTGGCCTTTGCGACTGATATTTTTGGTTTAAAAATTTGCTTCTATTTGCATACGCCTATCACAGACCTCAGAACAGACAGGGAGGCGTGGGCTTCTCCCAGCTCAAACCCCCTAAAGGGAGCCTCCACCACACGGGACGGCCCAGACCCAGCCCCGGCAGGGCTATTTCCCAGGGGGCAGGAATTCATCCTGATTTCTCTCTCGGTATTTGCAGTCAACTAGCTGCCGGTGAACTCTGGGGTTTCCTAGGCCACATTCGCCAAGAAAGCCTAAGCCATGAACACGTGAAGTGGATCCTGGCGAGGGCTTCTCCCCTCTGGCAGTAAAATGTTCCGGGGAGGGGATGCTGGTGGTCACGGGGACCCTGCACGGAGGGGAGGAGAAGTGTCACGCACCCAGTGCGCTCCGGCTCTCCACGCCCAACACAATTGTGTCTGGGGACGCACAGCAAAGTAGCCAGTGAGGTGGGGCAACAAAGTAACAAGCCAACACCTGCCTCCTAAAATAGCCTTGTAGAAGGTTACCTTTCAGTGCAGCTGTCTCTGGATTTCCTTGTAGGGAGGACACGTTCATTCCATCAGGACCCCTTCACTGTTCACAGAGTTGACTTTCAGGCTGATTGTAAATTCAGGCCTAATTGATTTTCAAGCTTCAACCCAAAATATTTCCTCTATGACTTACCTACATGACTTGTGAAACTTATGTATTTTAATTGTATGCATATGTGTAGCATATATGTGAATTTTATGGACAAATTAATTATATAAACAAGTCGATGTTATATACAAATTAGAGCAAGGTCATTTAGATTAGTAATAGCGTGTAGGCAAATGTCTTAGAAATGTGGCTGTCTTTCCAGCACAATGTATGTGTGTATGTGTGTGTATTTGTGTGTATGTG